>VMDO01002938.1:63665-154981 GCA_007922755.1 Pedetes capensis | reverse complement strand
AGGACATCATGTTTGGAAGAGTGGCAGGTCAACGGAAAAGAGGAAAACCCTCCACCAGATGGATTAACACAGTGTCTGCAACAATGGGCTTAAACATAAATAAGATGGTTTGCCTGGCACAGAATCAGCAAGTGTTTCGATCTGCTGTACATAGGGTCGCTATGAGTCGGACTCGACTCGACGGCACCTAACAACAACATGCCAAAAAGAATTGGTAGATAACCAACCATTTCAAGAGGATACATATGATAAGGCACCAACAGTATGGATGGATGAAGTAGAAGCTGCCTTGAGGGAACTGGCCAAACACAAGGCTCCAGGAATTGATGGAATACCAAATAGATATGTTTCAACAGGTGCAGCACTGGAGGTGCTAACATGTATATGACAAAGATTTGGAAAACTATTACCTGGCCAACTGACTGGAAGAGATCCATATTTGTCCCTCTTCCCAAAAAAGGGGGATCCAAGTAAATGTGGAAACTATCGAATGATATCATTAATATCACACACAAGCAAAATTTTACTAAAGATCATTCAAAGGTGACTATAGCAGTATGTTGACAGGGAACTGCCAGCAAATCAAGCTGGATTCAGAAGATGGCAGAGAACCTGATGTCAGATGGATATTAGCTGAAAGCAGAGAATATCTGAAAGATATCTATCTATGTTTTATCGACTATGCAAAGGCATTTGACTGTATGGATCATAACAAATTATGGATAACACTGCGAAGAATGGGAATTCCAAAGCACCTAGTTGTAATCATAAGGAATCTGTACATGGACTAGGCAGCAGTCATTCAAACAAAACAAGGAAACATTGCTTGGTTTAAAGTCGAGAAAGGTGTGCATCAGGGGTGTATCTTTTCACCACATCTCTTCAATTTCTATGCTAAGCAAACAATCCGAGAAGCTGGACACTATGAAGAATGTGATATCAGGATTAGAGAAAGACTCATTAACAACCTGCATTATGCAGATGACAAAACTGTGCTTGCTGAAAGTGAAGAGGATTTAAAACATTTACTGATGAAGATCAAAGAACATAGCTTTCAATATGGATAGTCACTCCACATTAACAAAATAAAAATTCTTACAATTGAGTCAGTATGCAACTTTACAATAAATGGAGAAAAGATTGAGATTGTCCGTGATTTTGCTTTCCTTGGTTCTACAATCAACACCTATAGAAGCAGCAGTCAAGAAATCAAAAGACGCATTGCTTTGGGAAAAACTGCAGCAAAAGATTTCTTTAACTCGTTGAAAAGTAAAGATGTCACATTGAAGCCAAAGGTCCACGTGACTCATGTCATGGTATTTTCAGTTTCATCATGTGGTTGTGAAAGTTGGACACTGAATAAGGGAGACATGAGAATTGATGCTTTTGAATTATGGTGTTGGAGACAAATATTGAATATACTCTGGACTGCCAAAAAAACCAACAGATCTGTCCTAGAAAAAGTGTAACAAGAGTGTTCTTTGGAAACAAGGATGGCTAGACTGTGCCTTAGGTATTTTGGACATGTAGTCAGAAGGGGCCAATCCCAGGAGAAGGACATCATGTTTGGGAGAGTGGCAGGTCAATGAAGAAAAGGAAAACCCTCCACTAAATGGATTGATACAATGTCTGCAACAATGGGCTTAAATATAAATAAGAGTGTATGTCTGGCACAGAATCAGGGAGTGTTTCATTCTGCTGTATATAGGGTTGCTATGAGTTGGATCCAACTAGACAGCACCTAACAACAAGTGAAGGTTTCTACTAATTTTTTGTTTGTTTGTTTAAAAATTAGAAAGAAAATATACAATAATAAACCTAAACTCCTATAACTACATTTAATAAACTTGAATATCTTCCTTTTATAGGAAAATAATTTAACAGACAACTAAAAGTGACTTTATTTTCCTTATAAATCTAATACACTTAAAAAACTCAGTGTTCCTCATCCTTTTAACTCTATGTAACTATAAAAGCAAAATAAATTATACAATTAAATATAAAAACAAAATCACAAAACCAATCAAGTCCAAACTAGTAACACTTATTTATTATGATAGGTAGGACATTTTTGCTGAAAATTAAATCATCATTCATACCATGAGGCCTAAAACCTGTAACAGAGATTCTGGCACAGATTCACTTGAGATGAGCCTATTCTAACAACTGCCACTTAATTCTCCTGCCAACGTTTTCTCAAACTGTGGTCCCCAGACAAGAAACACTGGCAACACTTAGGTACTTACTGGACATGCAAATTCTCAGGCCCCACCCCAGAACTACTAAGTTGGAATATGTAGGCCTAGGACTCAGCAATCTGTCTTAACAAGTCTTTCTGATGATTCTGATGTACCTCATAGTCTGAGATCACTACAGTAAAATCATCATTGAGCTGCCACACTATGACAGCATTCCCTCTCCCTTGATTCCAGTGCATCATTTAGCAAACACCAAACCTGTGTGACTGTATTAAATCATGGGTGATATTCTCTTCTATGAGCCAAAATATGCTTGTATTAATTTTAGAATCCTGAAATGAAGCACAAAGTTAAAATACTTTTGTCTTTAAAAAACTTAAGAATTCCTAAGAATCCATTCAAGGAATGCTAGGAGTCTACAGATTCTAGTTAGAAAATCAGTATTTTAAAATACAGAAAAAGCATTTTAAGACAGTGTTTATTTATATCACTGAACCTGTATAGTGTGCTGGTAAGAAACTACAAACAACAACAACAAAAAACTTGTTCTAGTAGTGGCTGGATTTTTACTTTGTAACCACATAGTAAATGTTACTCAGTTTCCTTACACATAAAACAAAAGAACTGGACTAGGTTCTCAACTAGGGTTAAGTAGCAGAATCACTTGAGTTTTTATAAACTGCTTATGCCCAGGCTTTCCCTTCTTGCTACAGGGAATCACCAAACCACTTGAATGCTTGAAGTATCTTCCTCTGCTAGAATTCTGAAATTCTGTTTTAGCAAGTTCATTACAAAAAAATCAACTAGACAGAATTTTTCCTTTCTTTTCCTGTTTTTTGTTTGTTTGCTTGCTTGTTTTTGTTGTTTATTTGGTTGGATGGTTTGGGTGGGTTTGGTTTGGTTTTTTGTGACAAAGTTTCAATATGTAACCCCAGCATGGGTCTCCTTGTAGACCAGGCTGGCCTCAAACTCACATCAATCCTCCTGCCTCAGCCTCCTTCCTGAGTAGCTGTGATTACAAGTATGTGCCACCACACTCAGCTTTAGAATTTTTCTTTATGGTACAAAGAAATCATTAGAGAAAAACAGAGGGAAAATTAGACTTTTTTCCAATTTAAGCTCTACATTCATGGGTAATATTAATTTCCTTAAGTTATTCCACACATTATGTTCAGGATAAAAAAGCATAAACTTGTATAACATCTTTATTTTACCTTGTAAAGATCAAAGAAAAAGTGGGGCTTTTTTTAAGGTAGTTACAAGTACTAACAAAATCTAACTTACCATATAATCCATGTGCTCAGACTAATTATAATACAATGACACTCTGTTCTGGAACTCTTGAAGTGCTTCAGTGAATGCTGACTTTCTGAGTTTTTACCACATCCCTGAAGATGAACAGAATTTTATATGATTTACAGATAAGCTCTCTTCATATTAATCAAATAAATTGTACTGAAACATACTGAAAAAGTTTTGTTTTGTTTTTAATTTCAAACAAGGACAGTTCCAGAAAGAAATATAGATTCTTACTAAATTTAATTTTTTGCATACTTTTCATTATCTTTAGTCATTCTGAAACCACAAGGTTGAAGATGACACAGCAGAAAGAGAGACAAAACCTCAATTTTTAATGTTTTCTTGAATTAACTAATTCTAAAATGGCTCTACTTCTGCTCTTCCTACGTAAGATAATATTCCTAATTTAAAATATATATACACACCTTTTTAATTCATTTGAAAAAAATTTTTAAACAAAATTCACATTTTATTTAGATTGAAATAAACTATACAAAATTTATTTTCTTCACCAAAAATAACAGTAATATTTTCTGTATCATTCTAGATAAACCACAAAACATTCATTTTTGTAGGTTTTGCTTAGAAATCAAGACGAGGCAGTAGATATAATCATGGAAAAAGACAGAAGAAACAAACAAATCAGTTGTCTGTATGGATGGCCTCTGATTCTGTCTTGACCATGAAGCAGAAGTGTTCAAAATTTACCTACTGCAAAGCTATGAAAATGTAGGCTCAATGAAGGAATGTAAACCACAACAACCAGATGTGGAACAACAATGCCAGGTTCTTCCATTCGAATTTTAACTGTGACTTGTTTCTTTCAGTTCATTTGATAAAGACAAAATCTACACTGAAATCTTTGTTTGGTGAGCTCACAAACTTCTCTCTCACTGGTAATTCTCTTAGTAACTGTCCATTATAGAACTTTCTTCCCCTCCAAGTGCTAAGGACTGAACCCACAGCTTTGCACATGCTAGGCAAGCACTTTACCACTGAGCCACATCATCAGTCCTTAATTTTCTGTACATAGCCCAGGCTGGTCTCAAACAATCAATCCTCCTGCCTCTGCCTCCCAAGTACTGTCATTACAGATTTTAAACAACACACTTGAAACTCCTACAAGTCAAATATCAACGATGGGATGAATGTAACATTTTATAAAATGCATTCCTTTCTTCCATACCTCTTCAAAACTCATTTCCTCAAAAATCTGATAACTCACTACTTGACAACTGGATCCAGTGATAATAAATGTTTTATCTAAAATGACTTCACTAATACAATTCCAAAGTGCCACTATCAGATCATTCAGAGGTAAAGTGTGGCACTTCCGATGCCATCTTCTGGAAGAACAGACAGGTATTTGAAACATGAGAATTCAAATGGGGATAATTTAAATGAGCAGATTATCAATGGCTAATATACAGTCCATCGGACGCCTCTATATAGGCAAAGCTATTCCATTATTAAGTGGCTGACCTACTATACCTTTTCTTCCAAATATCAAATATAAGACAAAGTCCACTTAAAAAGCTTCTTAGGTATTTTCAACAAGTTTGTGAATTATCTGTAGGAAGTTCTAACTTAGCTGTATAGAGTTTGATATATGTGTCCACCATTAAATCCAGATCATGTTTTATGTCAAAATTTATGTTAAGCAAAGCCAAATTACTTAACCTTTGGTCTGTCAAAGTATTTCTCAGGTATGCTTTGAGACGCTTTTGTCCATTTTCATAGCGTTCATTCTCAACCTTCATCACAGGAAGAATACACAGGACCTTCAGTAAGGCATACACATTAGGAAAAAATTTGATGTCAGGCAGGTGGAGTGCTTCATAAATGGTGAATGGAAACTCTATATCCTTCTCTCTGTGTTTCCACTTGATCCTCCAACAATGAAGCTCAGCTGAGAGCATGTCAGGATTGCGTAAGTCACTTCTGTACATGTCAGCATGGTGTTCCTCTGACGTATTGAATTTAAGCTGCCCCATGACAGAGGGTACCAGAGATAAGCATTTAAGAGCTTTGAGGTGCTGTTCTGAGAATATATCTTTAGGCTCCTGAATAATGTGCTTCACTGTTGGAACACTTAGCGTTTCTTTATAGTAACTCTCAGAGGTGAGCTGAGACTCCAAGTTACCTTGCTGAGCCCTACAAAATTTCCCAGGGAGTTTCATTTGAATATGAAGTTTGGTTGCCAAATTTGTGGCTTCCTCAAACCAAAACTCATGATAAATTTCAATGTTTTCTATCACTTCACTGAGGGAATACAATACTGCAGTCAAGCTACTGGCTGCAAAGAACACATCAGAAGTTTGTCCCTGGAGATTTTTCCCAAAGGCTTTTGTAAAAGTTAAGACATTTTTAAGAACAACAATGGTAACAATAAAATCAAAATCTATCACTGCACTAGAGAGTACAAATACTTGACCAGCTATACAGTTATTCCACCTAATATTTGTGTCACTATTTATACCATCTGAACATAAAACAAGTGCTTGCAGGAGGTCCACTAAAATTTCAAAAGCATCATGCCTGCTTGTCCACTGAGAATGACAAATTTCCTTCAGTTCTTTACCCCGTTTTTCACTATCCTGAAAAAGAACAGAAATTACATTATCAAGTTCTAAAAGCAGTTGTAGTCATCGATGGAAAAAAGAACAAACTTCCTCAATTGTTCCTAATGCAACTGAGACCTCCCATCACCGGGACTGATTTTGCCAACCACATGTTTAAGGCACAGGAAGAGCAGAGTGTACAGATAGCTTGGGGATATTTCTCTAAAAGTCTAGAAGCAACAACTTTCATGTTGGAAGAAAATCCACTGGACACAACATAAGCCTGCCCATGACAATACTCCATATTTAGTCCCCACTTCTCAGTTATAGTAGTGTGAAATTTCACTGCCAAAATTTCTGCATCAGATTCATAAGGCAGGAAGCCTACAAATTCCTCTCAAGTTATGTGACTCATCAACAAACCTCACCAGCACTGGCTGGTGCTCTTCCCCTGCTATGTTCACCACATCGTCAGTGATGATGGAAAAGAAGTGTGAGTCTCTCACTTCCCTGAGGGTTTCTTCCCTAATGCAGCTCTCACAGATCTCTAGCATCTGTTTCTGCTGTTTTAGAACAGAACACGTGTTAACTGATGTGGTCTCAAAGCGCTTTCTCAGGATCTCCGATCTCTTCACCAGAATTTATCCCCCACTCCAGCAGAGCTTGAAAGTTGTCAGGAGTAAAGAGACCTTCTGAGATTTCATCGGCTTCATGCCCATTGAGAGGTATGTTTTGTTTTCCCATTAGAATCAAAATTTCAAATAAAGACTTTAGATATTCTTTGTTTTCCTTCTCTTCAAGGGTTAAAGCGTCTTCATTCTGCTGGTTACCTTCTGTGCTGGGGTTCTGAACACTGCTGTTGTTTGTTTCTTTATGTTTTTGTTCCTGTTCAGAAGTTTCATCAATTTTTTTCTGTTTCAGTGTCCTGATTTCATCTTCACTCAATTTTTTATTTGTTTTCTGTGTCTACTATGTGGATTGTTCAAATGACTGGTAAGATCAAATATTGTTGGTATTGCATTATCTCGAAGGACTGTCCTATAAGGACTCTCCCAATGACTTCACAAGTATCTGCTTCAATTAATTTTGAGAAATAAAATAACCCAATCATTCTTTAGTTTTCTGATGCCTCTGCAAAATGTATAGTTCTACAGATCATAGAGGTCTCAAAGTGTTTGGCACATAGTCGATAATGTTTATTTAGTTGATCAGGTGTTTTATCTTCTAAGTCTGCTCTCCTACATTTCTCCACCCACTTCTTGCATCTAGCTGGGTCCCGCAGGAACCTGAAGAAGGCCAGGTCCGACTGTGTGCTCTTGCGCGTGCAGTTGGGGGCGGCGCACAAGTTCGGCATCCCCAAGCCGGCTGGCTGGCTGGGCAGGGACCGTGCCCGGGGGAGGGGCGGGAGCATGAGAAGCCGCGAGGGGCAGGAGGAACACGCGGTCCGAGGCCGGGCTAGGGACGCGGCTCCACAGTGCTGTGAGCAGCCTGGAAGATTTACCTCCGCCGCCACAGCTGGTGCACCTCAGGCCTTCCCGGGACACTGCCGCCTCCTTCTGAAGATTCTTTTATTATAGATTTCAGTAATTTCTAAACTTTAATGTAAATTATTTTGAGAAAAAAGCAGAATAATCCTTTTTGAGAGAGAAAAAAAATAAATCTAAAAAGTTGAATCCACTTCCTAAGTAAATACAGAAGGCAAAGAGAGGTCTAGACATGAGAACTACTATGAGGGGGTTAGAGTCCCTTTTAAAGTATTTATGAACCCATGTGATTCTTTCTGAACTTTATCTTAAACATTTCTAAGTTCATTCTTGCAGAGTTTTAATCTAAATAGACTATCCTTTTTTTGTTTGTTTGTTTTTGTTTTTTGCTTTTTTCAGTACTGGGGGTTGAACCCAGGGCCTTGCACTTGCATGCTTTGCAAGTGCTGTACCACTGAGCTGCACCCCCAGCCCACTTTTGTACTTTTTGAGACAGGATCTTGCTAAATTATGCAGACTGCCTCTGGTCTCAAACTTGCGATCCTCCTGCCTCTGCCTCCCAAATTGCTGGGATTACAGACGTGCACCACCGCGCCCAGCTTAGACTCTATCTTACATCCTGTGTATGAGTAAGAGTTCAGCTCACAGTAAGCATTAAAGGAAAATAAAACATATGCTCACACATAAACTAACACTTTTCTTACCTGAAAACCACACTTGAGGCACAACCAAATATCAGAAGGAAGTACTGGCTGTCCATCGTAGAATCTTCTTTCTTTTAAACATTCTGAACAAACTGACCATAGATTCTCAGCTACTGCTTTCTTCACATGATTCACGCTGACAGCATGACTTATATGTTGGCAAGTTAAACCTACTAAAAAAGACAAACCTACTAAATAACGCAAAATGAAAACATTTTCTTTGCTAAAGAGCTACCATAGCATTAAAATGCTGTTAACTAAAAACCAGAGACTCAAAAAAAAAAATAATAACTCAAAGATTTATTACATGAATCCATTTATGTAATATTCATGAAATAAAATAATTATAGAGCTGAAGAACAGATTAGCGGTTTCCAGAGGTTATGGATGGGGTACAGATGGTGTGGATATATAAATATGATTGATGATGGTACAGTCAAGTCTTTTTTTAAGTATACAAAAGTACACCAAAAGTACACATGTAATAAAATTACACAGACACAAACATATACACACAACAGTGAATATAAATCTGGTGAAATCTGAATAAACTAAGGATTGTACCATTGGCTTTGATATTGTACTTTAGCAATACAAGATGTTAATTAAGGAAGGGTAAGTAAAGAATAAATGGGACCTCTTTGTAAACTTCTTTATACCTTCCTGTGAATCTAAAGTTACCTAAAAAAAAGCCAAGTGCAGTGGATCATGCCTATAATCCCTGCAATTAGGGAGGCAGAGGCAGGAAGATAGCAAGTTCAAAGCCATAGGCAGCTTGCATAACTTAGTGAGATGCTGGTTCAAAATAAAAAGTAAAAAATGGGCTGGGGGTGCAGCAATTGCAAGGTAGGCTCGATTCCCTGGGTTCAACCCCCAAGCACCGCAAAAATATAAGAAATGTTAAAAAAAAAGAAATAAAAATAAATTAGCCAAAAATAAGAACTTTAATAAATAAATAAAATTAAGGAGATTACCTATTGAATAGCTAATATGTGTCAAGCATTTTGAATGCATTTTCTGTCCATTAAGATACACATACAGGCTGTGGGTATAGTTGAGTGGTAAAAAGGGTACTTAGCATGTGCAAGGCCTTGGGCTCAAACCTTAGCACCACAAAAAAAAAAAAAAAGAGAGAGAGAGAGAGAGAGAGAGAGAGAATGCACATATAAAATCTTTGTCTAGGCAAAAATGGGAAAAGGACCTGCCAAGTCATTCCTGAAAAAAATCCCGAAACAATCCACCACTGAAAACTCCATGAAGAAAAATAGGGGAAGATAACCCAAATATGCGTATGAGTTTTATTACATATTAGTCAAAAGTTTCCAATAAACCCCGTAAGTTGGTAAAAGTGTAACCAAAAGTGATGTAAAGTTGTTTAATGGAAAAAGCAAATGCTGTATTACTCTGTACCTCACCAATATTTACCAATGAAAGGGGAAAAGAAGAAAAAAAGAAACAGATCAGTTCAAATCCACAAAAAAGAGAGAAAACCCTATGAATATAAATTATGTAAGTTGATGTAAGTGTAACCAAAAACAATGTAATAGGTGCACAATGGAAAAATCAAACTACTCTGTACCCCACTAATATTTATTAATTAAAAAAGAAAAAAAAAACCCTATGAATAACAGAGAGGCACTGCCATAGTGCCATGGGGTAGTGTTTCGTCCTGTAGCTGCTATAAGCTGGACCCTACTCAGTGGCACCTAACAATAACAAAACTTTGCCATGACAGTATTTTCATCATTGTTGAAAGAAAGGACAAAAAGGAACAAAAAAGTCATAATTTACAGGAACAAGAATTCTGATAATTATCAATGTATATTCTCAAATGATAAATCATTTAGTCTGGTCCCTAACTTTATAACAGCTTTCCACTGTGTGTACTATGTAGAGACAAATGGCTAAAACTAAGCAAATATGTTTTAAAGTCTTCATGTGGTCTCCTCCCAAGGGCACAGTTACACTTCCATTTCTCCCAAATACCTGGACACTCTAATTTCTCCACCTCAGATATCCTATACATCAAAAGTATAACCACCAACCCAAATCAAATAACAATGGAAAAGATTAAGTGATCTGAAAAAGGAAAAAGGATTAAGTACATTGCACCTTGTCTCACTTCCCCTTCTAAATGCAAAGCAATCTTTTTTACTTACTAATTAACTAAAGAGTGGTTATTTTGTTGTTGCTAGGTGCTGTTGAGTCAGTGTCCCACTCACAGTAACCCTGCATACAACAGGCAAAACACTATTGTCAGTGCTTCTCTGCTATACATAGTGTTTTCAGTGGCGGACTGATTTTGGGGAGTAGGTTGCTGGATCTTCTCTCAAGCCTACAACACCTGGTATTCCCAGGCGGTCTCTCATCCAAATAGTAACCAAGCCCAACCCTGCTTAGCTTCCGAAATCTGATGGGATCGGATGCCACAGTGCTACAGCTGCAGGCAGAGTGGTTAGCAAATGGAAATATACATTAACTCCATTTCATCCTAAAGATCAAGAATGTGACTCTTTACATGTTGGGTTTTTTTTTTTTTTTTGGTACTGGGGGTTAAACCCAAGGTCTCACGCCTGCATGCTCTGCAAGTGCTGGACCACTGAGCTGCACCCCAGCCCATTTTTTTACTTTTTGAGACAGGGTCTCGCTAAATTACGCAGACTGCCTCTGGTCTCGAACTTGCGATCTTCCCGCCTCCGCCTCCAGAGCCGCTGGGATTACAGGCGTGCACCACCGCGCCCAGCACTTTTACATGTTATTTATAATAAAATATAAACTAGGCATAGTGGCACATGCATGTAATCCCTGTATTTGGGAAGCTGAGGCAGGAGGATAAAGAATTTGAGGCCAACCTGGGCTACATAGGGAGTTCCAGGCCAGTTTAGGCAACTTAGTAAGACCTTGTCTCAAAAAGAAAAAAATAAAAAACAAGATGAAACAAAAAAATCAAAACCCCCAAAAAAACAAATAAAGTATATAAATCTGAGTAAAATATTTGCACTCCTAACTTTACATCAATAGTAAACTATAAAGACAAGACACAAAAGGAATAATTCTGCCCAGCACAATGGCACACACCTGAAATCACAGCAACTCTGGAGGCGAAGGCAGGAAGACTGTAGGTTTGAGGCCAGAGGCAGCCTGTGTAACTTAGTGAGACCCTATCTCAAGATAAAAAAATTAAAAATGGGCTGGAGGTGCAGGCCAGGGGTAGAGCACTTGCAAAGTATGTGCAAGGCCTTAGGTTCAAATACTCCAAACCTCCCCCATCAAAAAAAAAAAAAAAAAAAAAAGTAATTCTAAAGTTGTATATTTGAAAAGCAAGGACCATTCAAAGAAAGGCTGATATATCAGCAGGTAGAAGATCTAGAAATGGTTCAACAAATGCCATTGCTTTATATGAATTTTACATTTTAAAATTCTAAGGGGAAAATCATGCTACATATCTTCTACATAATCTCTGGGATAGGATCTAGCCAGGGTACAACTTAAACATTCTCTCATTCTTCTCTACAGACTTTTAAAATTGAAATTGTTAATAAATTTAGAGATAAGTGGACTCAAGATAGAAAGCCTCCAGACCCCAAATTAAATCTATTAGCTTTTAAATGTCTCGGCCAGGAGCTGAGGATGTAACTCAGTGGTGGAATGCTTATCTACACATTCACAAGCCCCCAGGTTCAATCTCAAGCACATAAAACCTGGCTTTTCTACAATAAGTAACCACTGTTTAAACAGTATTCACTATGCTTTGTGGGGAAATACAATCTCCTTTTGTTATTATGTAAATTTCTTCTGTTTTCTGGAATTTAATTGTGTAATTGGCTAAACTTCATCTGACAAATAGGTCCTCTAGAGATTCTTGAATATAAAATATTATTAAAATCTACAGGTTTTTCCACAGGAAAGAGATCAAAAACAATCAGAATATCTGTTTTCCATTTTAAATATTAACAAAAACTTTACAAGGAGGTCTTCCAATTTGTAAATTGTGATATAAAGCCAACAACTCTAGTTTTTTCCAAAAAACATTAAAAGGTATTAAGGACAGAAAATAAAGATTCAAATTTCATTTTCACAGAAAGCAAGAGACAGCTGAAGCCATAAGTCACAAATTAAGTGGAAAGGCTCCCATCTCAAAGCAGCATATATCAATACAGGTGCACAGAGAACAAAGTAGAGAAATACTACAGCTATAGATTTCATGCCTGTAGCCATACCACTGTGGCTGCAGATCTCAGAAAATAAGCAGGGTTAGGTCTGGTTAGTACTTGGATGGGAGACTGCCAGGAACACCAGGTGCTGTGGGCTTATGAGAAGGACCTGGCAGTCCACTCCCAAAAAACAATCAGCCATTGAAAACCCTATGAATAGCAGAGAAACACTGACAATAGTGTTTTGCCTGTTGTACATAGGGTCGCTATGAGTCAGATAGTGACTTGACAGTATATAACAACAGCAATAATAACAGATTTCATAAATAACATATGCTTCCCAAATATAGAGTAAAATCTACACAGCTGAACTATAACAACAGTGGCAGGAGCTCCCCCATATCCAATTTTGTTTTGACAAGAAGCAAAAGAAGGGAATATCTCATTCACTAAATGAGAAGTAAGAACATAAGTCGTATTTTCAGGAAGCAGTCTTGTCTCTATGGTGGCTGGAGAGAAGACATATTTTGGATTCTGTAAAAGCCCAGGCCTGCATAACCCTATTAGCCAGAAAAAAGTAAAGAATAAATCAATTCAAAGTCAAAACTACATCTAGGCCTTAGGAAGGATCTAGCTCCCTGTATTAGTCAGCTCCCCATTACTATAATGAAATGTTTAAGGTAATTAAAGTATAATGAGAAAAGGTTTATTTTGGCTCATGGTTTTGGAGCTTCTAGGCCAGAATCGAGGGGCTCCACTGCTTTGGGCCTCTGGCAAGAGCAGCACATCATCCTGGTAGAAGCACATGGCAGAGCAAACCACTCACCTCACAAGCCAGGAAGCAAGAAGAGAGGGAGGAGCAGAGTCCATAATCCTCTTGGGATCATGCCCCCAATTACCTAATAACCTCCCACTGGGCCACCTCCTAAAGGTCCACAGCACCTGCCAACAGTACCACCCTGGGAACCACATCTTTTTACACATGGCCCTTTGGGAGACATCTATCCAAACCCTAGCACCTTCTTTTAATAAAAGTATTCTAAAACTAGCAGGTCCCAGAAAAGCAACCCTATATCAAAGAATGAGTAATCAAAGGGAAATCAAAGCCACAAATGCTATGCTAAAATGATATAGGAAAACAGGAAGGAAAAAGAAAAACGGCAGAGCAATTGCTGCTAAGAAATATAAACACAAGACAGAAGCAATCACTCCAGGACAAGATGATAAAACAATAGGAAGAGCAGAGTTCAAGAAAGAAGTAAAATGAAAATGAGTAAAACCATAAAAATGAAGGCTAACTTAAACAGAACTTAGGTGAAACAGATACTGTTTCAGACACTTAAGTAAAGGACAAAAATGAGAAAAAATAAAAGCAGAATGAAAAGGAAGCAAGTATTTTTGAGAATTTGAGAAAAAGTAATAGCTTTAGAAAAAAGCCAAAGGAGAGCACAAGAATAATCCGGGGTTTAGGGTTTAGTCCAGTGCTAGAGCATTTGAGTAGCTTGTACAAGGCCCTGGGTTCAATCCCTTGTACCACAAAAAAAAATAATAAAATAACAATGAGCCAGGCATGGGGGAGCATGTCTGTAATCCCAGCATTCAGTAGGCTGAGGCAGGAGGATCAATGTGAGTTTTAAGGCCAGCCTGGTCTACACAGTGAGTTCCAGGCCAGTCAGCCTGGGCTACACAATGAGACCCTGTCAAAAATACCAATAATAATAATGATGAAGACAACCATATTAACAGAATAAAACAAATACTTAAAGACATAATTCAGACTTCCTTCAATACAACAAACTATCTATGTTGAAACACTGGCCAAGTTAAAAACACTTAAACATGGAAATAACATTAAAAAAAAAAAACTTTTTAAATGGCAAGATCAACTGCAAGAAAATAAGGAAAATCCTCAAAGGCCAAAACCAAAGGTATGAAACATCTAAAAAGAAAAAGAAAAGTAATTCCCGAAGCCAACAGATACAAAGGATCATCATCTATCAACTGCTGATGGATTAGAGACTTGTTTTTAATAGATCATAGGAAAGGATCAAAAACAGAAACTAAAAGAAAAAGATGCCAATTCTAATTTACTCATAAAATAAAATTCCAGCAAAAACATCAAGATTTTTTGAAACTAGAGAATCCAATTATTAAACTTATACAATAACAGTGAAAATAAAGAGTAATAGATTTTTTAATTTTTAAAAATCATAGAGCTATTTCTTTTCTTCAACACCATCTGAGATACCAGAAATCACAATTTACCAGCAATGTCATCTGAAGAATCTTCATCACGAGGTATTGAAGGCCTTTTATTTCTTTTGCCCTTCTCAGGTAAATCTTTGGATAGATCTTTTACCCGCATCTGTTTTTACTGAAAAGGCAGAAGGGAAAAAAATGAATACACTTTATTCTTCAAAATTATTACACACTTTATTTAATGTATATCAAAATTGAAATAACTTCAATTTTAATTTGTTTAGTAAATTAACAGAAAAAAAGGGAATATCAGCTTAATAAATCCTTATCAAAGTAAATATACAGGGATGACATTATAGCATGTATGAAGCCCTGGGTTCTATCCCTAGCACCACCGAAAAAAAAAGTCACTAGAAAAATGGTACATTCCATCTGACTTTTACCAACTACCTTGTTATAAACTAAATGTTTGTGTACCTCCAATTCATATGTTGAAGTCTAATCTCTAATGTGATAATACTGGAGATGAAACATTTGAGAAGTAATCTTATCATGATAATAGAGCCCTCATGAATGAGACTGGTGCCCTTATAAGATCAGGCTATAAAGCTAACCTCATATCTGTGTGAGGATATCAGGGAAAAATGGCTGTGACAACTCGTTTAACTGAGGTCTAAAGTGCCCTCACTACACACCAGATCTGCCAGCACTTTGAACTTGGACTTCACAGCTTTGAGTCCTGAGAAAAGGTTGTTGTTTAAGCCATTCAGTCTATGGTAATTTGTTACAGTGGCCTGAACTAAGATTTATCCTCTTATGCATGCTAAGCATATACTCCATAACTGAACTACATCCCCAGATAAGGGCTTTTATTTATTTTTATTTTTATTTTTTTTGGCAGTACTTGGGGGTTGAGCTCAGGCCCTTGCACATACCTAACAAGTGCTTTACCACTGGGCTGCACTTCCAGCCTAGTCTTTACTTTTTTATTCTGAGACAGAGTCTTGCTAAATTAAGCAGGCTGCCTCTGGCCTCAAACTTGAGTGATCCTTCTGATTGTGCCTCCCTAGTCACTGGGATTATAGGTGTTATAGGTATAAGCCACCAAGCCTGGCTGAGGGCCATTCCTTTAAGTCTAAAAATCATCACTAGGGAATTGAGTTACAACAAATGAAGGGCTTCATCGAGGGTTACAGAAACCTATATATAAGCCAAGTGTGGTGGCACATGCCTATAATCCCAGCAATTTGGGAGGTGGAGATTGGAGGATCACAAGTTCAAGGCCACAGGCAGCCTGTGTAATTTAGCAAGACTCTGTCTCAAGAAAAAAAGATTAAAAATAGGCTGCAGGGGTACAGCTGAGTGGTAGAGTTTTTGCAAAACGAATAAGGCCCTGGGTTCAATCCCCTACTGCTGCAAAAAAGAAAAAAAAAGAAAAAAGTAAAAGAAATTTATATATAGTCTGAATTCCCTGACCACCTCATCTCTAAGTACTTTCTTCCTGTAAACTTCCTCATCTACTTACCCCTTTAGTTCCACCTTACAAAATTCCTAACTTAAGTACAGTTGACCTTCTCTGAACACAATTTCCCAGTTCTTCCCACTTGCTTGATTAGCCCATCCTATTTTCCTGTTGTGTCCGTGCTAATAAGCAGCTGAATCTTAGCAAATGCTTCCATGATCCCTATAACAGGAGAAGAAGGAAGTTGCAAATACAGAGCTAGTTCTTAAAGCTTCCACTTGGAAGCAACACATAACAATCTGCTAATATTTTACTGGCCAAAGCAAGTCACACTGCCACATTAACTTCATATAGACATGGGAGTGGGGGGTGTGCAAGGAATGTAACCTTAGGGTGGACAGAGAAAGGAGCAAACTAGCATATTTGTGCGCAGCCTTAATCATTACATTACCCATTAGCAGAATCCAATCCTAGACATACCTAATTAATCATTGCCTCTATGCTTGTAGTACGTCTTATAAGAAAGCACATTGGATATACCATTATTCACTACATACTGATCAACTTACATACTCTTCACACAGCCTTTCTCCTTAAACCCTCCAACTCTTGCACTTCCCCACTCATTTATCCAGTTTGTCTACTTTATTGAAGGAAGAGAGACATAATCTGATATTTCTGCTCCCAAATTTGAAAACCTACCTCTATCAATTTTAATTTGATGTGCTGAAAAGAAATAAGAATTACTAACAGAATGGATCATGAGAAACGGTCATATTTTTTCTCTGTTACAGATAAATCCTTTATAAAGATGAGAATTAACATGCAGATAATGTTCACAAAATAATACACAGAACCAGGCATTTGACCTAGAATCTATAAACCTGTGCCTTTTTTCGAAAATACTGACTCAAGCTTATTTTGGCAATGGAGAGGCAATTTCCAATCATTTTTCTGACATACATAGTAAGTCTGAACATACAGAATCATTCCACTAACCCACAATGTAGCAATTCTATAGTTTCTTTTCCAATTCCTAATTAAGGCAAAAAGAGACGTAATTAATATCCAATTATTAGAGCTTCAAATACTTTCTATCAACATTGTGCCTGGGAATCTTCAAGACCCACTCTTCCCACATTTGAGGAATCAACAGGATCCACGGGACTCAGAATATAGTTGTACTCATATACAACCTTATAATGGAAAAAGGCACCAGTGGAGTCTGGAGGAATCACATGTAGGATTCCTTACGTTTTCTCTCTCCCTCCCAGGAGGGGTAAAACAGAGCAGTTTTCCCTTAATGAGGAATATGCAGCAACATGTATCCAATGCTTTTGCCCAGGTAAGCCCATTAAAGACTTGGAACCCAGAATTTTTATGGAAGCTGGTAATTTCGGCATAAAACATAGTGTTCAGCATAAATCAATTGTTCCTAAATCAGAACACTCCCAAAATCCAAGTTCCCAGATGCCAATCAAGTGCCAACACTGCAAACACACCTTCCAAAACACAGCAGTCCCAGGCCTGCTTTCTTAATTAACTCTTTCAACACAAATAAGTTCTGCACATTTTTCTTATGTGGTTTTCCAAACATCAAACTTTTACAGTTTTCGACTTCAGCATCACCTAATACTCTTCTTTTCTCTAATACAGAACACGCAACTACCTTGTTTGAAAAGTTTTGGTTTTCAATGGACCATGCAAACAAAAGCTCATATTTTTAAAAAGATTATTTTTCTACTCTTGGGCTGTTATTTTCCATGGTGAGGAGAAGAGAAAAGGGACACAATCTAATTTTACATAACTGCTGAGTATCCCAGCTCAATTCTAAGCACTTCACAGGTATTAACCCACTTGATACATCTACTTGATGAGGTACCTATTATTTTCTCCATTTTGCACGTGAAACTGAGACGGAGATATTAAGTGACTTACTGAAGTCCCGAAGACCGTAAGTGATGTGTGGGGATGTCAGGCTCCAAAGCCCCTAATATATTCCCCGTGCTGCCAGGAAGCCTTGGTTAGACACGCATCCTCGGTCAGCCCAGGAAGAACACTCCTGAGGGGAGGTCGCGGGGCCACGGAAGGCATCCGGCTACCACACGCGCCGGCCACCCTGAGAAGGGGCCCCGAGCCCTGCCCCGCCCGGACCCCACGCCCGTCCTGCCCAGGCTCAGACACCCTGCGAGCCAGGCTGCGCTCACGAGGCCCGCGGTGCCGGCCTGGCGCTCCCTCCCACGAATTGGGAAGGCGAGGGAGAAAAGGAAGCCTCTCCTCCAGGCCCATCCACCCACAAAGGGGCCTGCCGCGCCCAGGCGAGGACAGAGAGGTTGCGGCGACCCCACCACCGGCCCCCGACTCACCCCGCCCGGCCGGGCCGCCGCGTCTACAACCAGGAGCGACTGCGCCTGCGCGACCGTCCCGCCCGCCGGCAGGGGAGGGGCCTGGTGTCCAGGGCAGATTCCGCGGCGGGCTTCAGCTGCGCGCCCCGGGCGAAGGGCGAACCAGGCTGGGGAGGGCGCCGCAGAGGGAAGGACAGGCGGCTCCCGTTGCGCCTTCCCTTGATAAGTCCGCATAGCTTGGCAGGCCCAGGCTTAGTTTAGAATACCTGCCATGGTTTCGCAGTTGGACTGGGAGACTGTCCAAGAGTGAGTGGCTCTGGTCTTTCCGGCCTAAGTCCCACTTGTTGCTGAGCGCCTTCTGGGGCAGCCTCCGGCGTCCCTCTGTCACCTAACCCTGTTTATAAAGTCACATCTGACATTCATTGTCTTTTTTTTTTTCCCATAACTGTCCTGGAACCCGTGATTCTCTTCCTAACTAGACAGTACGTGTCTTGACTGACACCTACACTTCTTTAAAGTTGGGTTGTATTTTAAAGAGGTCTGCACTTTGCATGTTGAGTAAAAATAATTTGCTTGAAAATACTTTCTTTGGTAGAGACCACAAATGTTGATAAACTCTGGTAGTCGCCTTATCTTTGACAAGGAACAAGGTGTGGCCTAATGGAGAGAGTGTTGGATTAGAAATTAAAACATACCTGAGTAAAACTCCAAAACTCTGATTAATACCTTAAAATTCTAATGCATTTCTTTCATTTCCGTGTTGAAACTTGGCATAGGAGATTGATATTTGTTTATATTGCATTTATAGTAACCATTCTTTTGATGAATACACTTGAGCACAAATATGCTAGTTACTGTGCTAAGTTTGAGAGTACATAATTATCTTTCAGGGTAAGGGTATTTTCCCCCGCAGGGAAAAAAAAAAAATGTTGCCTAAATAACACGCTATTTTGTGTAATTTTGAAGTCAAAATTGCCTACTCATATATCAAAAGTTTTCGTATTTATTAATATTGGATTTGAAATAGAATATGGTGGAAAAAAGATGCAAACGAGCAAATTTAAATAATTTGCACCCTAATTTCATTGTAATAAAAGAGACACTTTTAAAAATGTATCATAAATTAGAACCCAATTTATAGTAAAAAAAAAAAAAAAGAGAGAGAGAGAAAAGAAAAGAAAGGAAAAAAGAAAAAATGTAGAAGAGCTGAATTAGAATGTGGTAATGTAGGTTCTATTCCTAATAAAAATGATTTATGCAAACTGGTGCTGTTGTCTCAGTCCTGTAATCCCAGTGACAAGTCTGAGGCAAGAGAATAGAGAGTTGGAAGTCAGAGGCATCCTGAGCAATATAGAGAGATTCTGTCCCAAAATAAAAATATTTTTAAGGGGCCTTGGGGTGCAGCTCAGTGGCAGAGTATTTGCCTAACATACATGAGGCCCTGGGTTCAATATCTCAGTACCACCACAACCAAAAAAAAAAAAAAAAAGGAATTGTGCAAACCATCATTTAATACTTAAATTTTGGGCTTTTTTTGTTGTTTTGCTTTTGTTTTTTTGATAAATGATATCATTATTCATCACAAGCTGCCTCAAACTACTTATGTAGTACAGGTTGGCCACAAACACCCAATCCTCCTGCCTTAGCCTCCCTGGTGCAGGAATTACAGGCGTGCACCACCATGCCTGGCTTAAGTTTTTTTAGAAATGACAAAATTCCAAAGCTATCTTGATTTTTAGGAGATATACCCCTGTTGTTAGGTGCTGTCTAGTTGTGTCCAACTCACAGCGACCCCAATAGGGTTTTCCATGGCTGATTGTTTTCGAGATTGCCCCAGGAGTAGATTGCCACATCCTTCTCCCATTTTTTGTGGTGCTGGGAATTGAACCCAGGGCCTCAGAGACTACTGAGCAGCGCTCTACCAACTGAGCTAAATCCCAGCCCCAAGATGTACCCTTAACATGACTAAAATCTCCAGAGATAGCAACCTGCATGTAAAAACTTGGCATAAGTTAAGGAAAATTAACTAACATTAAGTTTTTACTTCTCATGTTCTTCAAATTATTTATCTTTTCACTTAAAGTAAAATTCACTATTTAGTGGCGTCTTCAAAAAATAGATCATTTTTAAATGTTATCCAGCAGGTATGTTTTTGGTTCTATTGCAATGACATTACCGTAAAACACCAAATAAAACATATACTTGCTTAAGATCGCCTGTGTGTTTTTCAAATAATGTCAAACGTCTTAGTTTTCCACTTTCTAAGCTAATAGGCATGCCACCCCACCTCCACACATCAAGCGAGGGCCTCTCAAATGCTAGGCAAGAGCTCCACCACTGAGCTACCTTCTCCAGGCCCCCATATATCTGTTAGATTTCTATCAAGCATTTTTTGTTTTGTCTTTTGTTTTTGTTTTTTGTGGTGCTGAGGATCAAACCTAGGGCCTGAGCATGACAGGCAAGTACTCTACCACTGAGCTATACCCCCAGCCCTATCAGTTGTATTTTTAAGGTTACATTCTTTATTAAGTAACGCATGTTATTTTAACCAAGTATAAAATTCCACATCTCCTCCTTCTGACAATCCCATTTCTCTCTGCAGAAGTAATATTTCACTTCTCTATTTGAGGTTTCTTATGTATAGTTTCAGGAATTGACTTTGTGTACACAATATGTATTTGTACCATATTTTTATATGACTACCTTTTGTTAAAAGGATACATCTAGACCGCACCCTACTTTCTGTTCTACAGCTTGATTTTTTTTTTCACTTGACAGTATATATTGGATAGAGTTCCACATTAGCCTTTTTCATTTTCTTTCTTCTTTTTTGACTAGTTGCTTAGGACTCTAGTGAGTAGGTGTATCTTTTTCTTTCTAATCAGTCCCTTGTTAGCAAACATTTGACATACTTATGCAAATGTTTTCAGGAGATAAATTATTAGCAGTGGAAATGCTGAGTCAATAGATATTCATGTTAAGTTTCAATAGAAATTCTTTCAGAAAAAAAGCCACATGAAAGGCTATATACATTTTCTAATTCTTTTATTTGTTATATGGAGGCTTGAAATAGTTTAAGAAAAAAATAGGAAAAACCTCGAGTCTCTTAAAAATCCCCTCCATTCCAACAGCTTTTTACTTAGACGTAGACAAAAAGTAAAATGAATTGAGAATTAATGATTCCTACCAACTCAGCACTGGGCTGGGATTTAGCTCAGTTGGTAGAGCGTTGCGCTGCAGTCTCTGAGGTCCCGAGTTCAATTCCCAGCACCACAAAAATGGGAGAAGGACCTGGCAATCCACTTCCAAGGCAATCCCGAAATAGCCATTGAAAACCCTGTGAGGGTTGCTATGAGTCACCGACTCGACAGCACCTAATAACAACAACAACCAACTCAGCACTAGTAGACCTTTCCCAGAAGAGTTAAATTATTTCTCCCTCTCTCCCCATTTTAAGTCTTCCTGACTCTCCCTGAATAATGTAGACACTTACACCCTGGAGGCAATGATCAAGAGTCTCTTTTGACAAGACCTTTTTGTTCTAAGTACTCTTAAATAAACCCAGTTTGGCACTGTCCTAAATATGCAAGGTCATATTCATTCATCTTTTCAGGGAAAAAAAGGCTTAGAAAAATATTTCTTAAATAATAGTCATGACACCTGCAAAAAGAATTGAGTACTATTTGTCTTGCAAAATCATAAAGCAGGTTAAATGTAATTCATTAAGGATAAATACATTGTTTCCATACTTTGTGTTCATATTATCTGTAGTTTATGACACATATTTAGATTGGGGATGCTACAAAGAATGGATGAATTAGCATTATATGAGCATATGTTAGTTCAAAGTTAATGCGCAAAATAAATTACACGGAGACTATGGTTAAACTCTAAATGATTAGGAAAAGCATAACTGTAAATAATGTCATTAACATAGAAACCCAAATATTATTGAATTCTTAAAAACTGAATAATTTAAAAGTGTATGCTTAATGAAATTATTCCTTGGACATACATTTTAATATTGTCATGTTAATGTCTTAATTTTCTAAACTGTGAATCAATTTTCAGTTAAATATAGATTTCTTTATGCTTGAGAACCAAGTTGAAAATAAATTTATTATAGTGAGAAACTTTATGTGGTAGGTTGAATAATATTTCCACCAGCTCCAAAGATGTCCAAATTCTAATCCTTAGAACTTGTAAATGTGTTACCTTACTGGCAAAAGGTACATTGCAGATGTTATTATGTTAAGCATCTTAAAGCCAGCAGATTATCTTGGATTATCTCAGTGGTCTGGCTGTAAAGATCCTTATAATAGGGAGATAGGAGGGTCAGAGGAAAAGATGTGACCACAGAGGCAGGGATCAGACTCAGAGAGATTTGAAGATGCCAAGATGTTGTCTTTGAAAATGAAGAACGTCCAGGAACCAAAGAATGAGTTAGCCACTTGTTGTTATTGTCGAGGTGGGTCTGACTCATAGAGACCCAATGTACAACAGAACAAAACACTCTGAACACTGTGCCATGCTCAGCTCTGTGTCAGTGCTTTTCTGCTATTCATAGTGTTTTCAATGGCTGTTTCGGGGATTGCTTCCAGAGTGGACTGCCACATCCTTCTGTTTTTGCAGTGCTGGGGATTGCACCCAGGGCCTCTAAGGGCACAGAGCAGCACTCTACCAACTGAGCTATACCCAGCCCTGAGTTAACCACTAGAAGACATGAAAGGCAAGTAAAGAAATTCTTCCCAGGAGCCTTCTAAACGTACACTGCTTGTGGACACATTGATTTTAGCTAAGTGAAACTGCTGATCTTCAGAGTTGTAGGTAATAAATTTGTGTTATTTTATGCCAGTAAATTTGTGGTAATTTGTTATTGTAGCAACCAGACACTCACATACTATAAAACATTTGAAACTAAAGCTAACAAAACTATGATCACATAGAGTCAAATATCAATTCTTGAGGGAAAAGATGATAGTTTAATGCCAACATCAATTGAATCAGGTATTCGAGTGAAGGAAAAGTCTTGGGAAAGCATCCATGCAGTCCACTTTAAGCTAATGCAATGCATGAAAATCATTTACTTTAACTCTCACACTTTTAAATTCTCTTTCAAAAAAAAAAAAAAAGGAAGCATAACTGCATAATCCTTAGTTTCTTTCAAAATGATTTTGTGATAGCAGGCCTACATCACTTCAAAATCATTCTGGTTCCTCAAAAAAAGAAAGAAAGAAAGAAAGAAAGAAAGAAAGAAAGAAAGAAAGAAAGAAAGAAAGAAGAAAAGAAAAACAAACTTCAATAAAAGCTGATAAGGGCAGATGTGTCATTAGGTGTCTGGGCCTACGGCAGAATTGTTGTTGTTGTTGTTAGGTGCCATCAAGTGGTATCCGACTCATGGCGACCCTTCTAGGGTTTTCAATGGCTTTTTGTTGTTTCGGGATTGCCTCGGGAGTGGGTTGCCACGTCCTTCTCCCGGTTTTTGCGGTGCTGGTAATTGAACTCGGGACCTCAGAGACTGCAGAGCGGTGCTCTACCAACTGAGCTAAATCCCAGCCCTACGGCAGAATTGGAAGGGCTGAATTAAGAAACTTGAGGGCATTAGATAACTTTGTAAATGGTCGATAGATAACTTTGTAAAAGGACAAATTCAGGGAATTTCCTGCAAAGGGCCAAACTCTGGAAACGGAAACTTACTTTGTACTTTGTACCCCTACCCTTTTACCATAAAAAATTTCTGCTCCTGTAATTCGGCTTTGCCTCCCCTACCCTATAAAGCCCCTAACCACTGTGAGTCCGATGCTGCTTTCTGAAAGTCCACTCCCGGGACTGAAAGTAGCCAGCCGGCTGATCTAAATAAACTTTTCTGCTCCCTATCTGTTTGTTTGTGTCTTGGAGTATTTTTCTGGGGTGGAGCCACTGGGTACAATAATTTCAAGTTTTAAAACAGGATAAATTTGCCAGCTGTCACGCCTTGCAGCAGTACCCTGTTCCTCCAGTGCTTGGCTTGAGGGCGCACAAGAGCCCACTGCCAAGCGCTTGAGGCCGCAACCACAGGAAGTGGCCTGCAGCGTGGCTGCGCGAGCTGACCCTGATGCTGCGGTGGCAGGCGCTCAGATCCCTGGAGACTGCGCTCTGCGGTGAGCTTGATCCCTGGGGAAAGGGAGCGCGCCTAATCTCGCATCCCAGGGAGGGAACGGCATTGATGGGGGTGCTCGCTTCTTTAAACTCCAATAGGAAGTGAAGCGTATTGCCGCCCTTGGCATGTAGGTATGCAGCACACACTTGCAGTTTTTGTTCTTTCGGTTTCCAGGCTATCCTGGCCTAGGGGAGTCGCTCTGGGGAACGCAGGGAGAGGGGTAAACCGTGTGGGAGGACGTGCACCATTATAATGGCGGTGTTGCTTGTTTGAGCAATGAAGGTCAATTTGCGACTCCAAGGAGCCAACAAGATGGCCAGTCCCTGCCAGGGAGAGGTATAATGACAAGCCTAGCCTTGTAGGTTGTTCATGTGAGAGCAGCGCTCACTGCTTGATGAAAAACAAACAGCACCCCCTCCCAGAATTACAACGTCTTAAAACCATGAAAGTACCTCCCCCCGATTTGACAGATGCGGAAGCAGAAGCCAGAGAAGGGGTTAGTGAAGGAGCTGGCTCTAGAGCTCAGAGCAGGCCTTCGGTGCTGCCACTCCTGAGCCCCGAGCTTTGCTTTGCTTTACGCATTGCCTCCCCGTTAGTGTCAACTTTTACCTGTGTACAACGGGCACCTAACCTGCCAGGACTCCTGCTGGGGGTACACCCGCAGCAGCTCAGGAGTTCACCCATTTCTGGCGGGGAGGAGAGAGACTTCAGTAAACATGCACCATACACAGCCCGGTCCAGTGAGACTGCAATGTAAAGAACTGATTCTGAGTTGGAGAAAATGTTAGAAAAAGGTGGTTAAAAGTAGTTGGGGACCCAACACGAGGGGGGAGGGGACTAGTAGAACTGGGGAGGTGGATGGGGAAGGTGGGACCGAGAGTGGAACAACATAGCAGGTAAAGAGGGAGAGAACAAGTGCAAAATACAGGGTGCAACTCTATGAAAATCCCATAACGAATCCCATTATGATGTATGCAGTTTTTTAAAAACATCATAGTATTCCTCATAAGTGTCTACAATTACTGATACATGCTAATCGAAAAGTTTTTGTATATTACTTAAAGAGATGAAAATATTAACACAGTTTTAATAGTTGAACACTATATATGAACTGAATTATCACTCTGTACCCCAGAGAATAATACAAAACAGAAAAGATGTTTTCAGGGGGTCATGAGAGGGTAAGAGAGAAGTGAACATGAGCAATATATAAATGAGATGCATGTATGAATATGTCATGAGACCCATTGAGTTGTACATTAAAAATTATTAACATATTAAAAAAATAAAAAAACAAACAAAAAAAGATGCTTTCAAAAAGAAAAGAGAAAAAAAAAGCCAATATTATATGGCTATATTCTCATTAAAACAAACCAACAAAACACAGCAGAAGTCTCCCCTTACACATCCCTCTATCCCACTTTCCTTCCCAGATACAATTTGGCATACACTCTTCTACTTTTCTGAGTATACATAAATAAAAGTGCATATAAAATGCTATACATTTAAATGTGATCTGTACATACTTCTCCGTATTTTGTTTCATGTGGGTATTCAGAAACTTTATTTTTATTTTTTTATTTTTTTCTCCCGGTATTGGCAAATGATGGTGGGGTACAGAGTAACACGGCATTGGCTTTTCCCATTATGCAACCATTATATCACTTTTGGTTACACTTTTATCAACTTACAAGGTTTATGGAGCTTTTTCAGAAGCTTTTTAAGGCTACATATATTTCATAGTAAGGATGTACTACAGTATATTTAACCAGTCACTTATTGATGAACACTTTGGTTTCCAGTCTTCTTGCTATTATAAAGTTCTTCAATAATTATCACTGTGCATGCCACTTTTACTAGAACAGACACCTAGAAGCAGAATTGCTGGGGATGAAGCAACAAGCAACGTTTAACAGTGAGAAAGATATTTCCTTCAGAAGAAAGTGTGTGTGTGAATCAAAATGAAAAAGCAGTATTTATTGACTACATTAACTTTATTTAAATCTCACAACAACTTGTTGAAGTACACTGTAGAATGCAAGGAGCTGGGGCTGTTTCCTGCAATATATGCTGTGGGGAGTATGCAGGAGGTAAAGTTAGATTTATAATGTGGAAACCGCAAAATTATAGATTATTCAAAGGTTAGGCTCAAAAAATAAATAAAAAATTTAAAATAAATAAAAGCAACAAAAACAATAATAGAGGAAAAAGAAAAAATACAACAGACAAAGGCTAGGCTCAAAAGGTAAAAACCAGGTACAATCAGTATTATTCTTAAAAATCCTTCAAGAATACCACACATCATCACTTAATAAACCCCAAATAGACATTTTTTCTGAATGTAGGAACAGATCAGTATTTCTGTGGCTGAACATCAGATCAAGCTCTTGATTTACAAGTAGAGGATATGTTGTGCAAACAAACAAACAAAAAACCCTATAGCTTACATAATAAATAGTGTGGAGTAGGGGCGCAGCATACCATGAGCAGCTTATATCCTCCCTCTCCCAACAACTGAATATAACTGAATCATAGTTAAATGTCAGTTTGATGACTCTACAAGGAATACACACACACACACACACACTCCACATTGTTTATTCTCCGATTTGTTGATGAACACATGGATTATTTCCTCCTTTTGACTATTGCTTAATGCTATGACTCAGCGTACAAATATCTGTTTGATTCCTGTTTTCAATTCTTTTTAATGTATACTTCAGAATGGAATTGCTGGAAACATATTTTTAAATTACTATAGATATTTGTCCATTTCTTCTCATTACTTTGCTATCAATGAGAATGACAAATGAAAATATAAACTAGTTTTCACAGACGCTTTTTTGCAACTTAATTTTGACTTTTGTTAACTATCATACTTAATAAATGGAATTGCTAGGCATTTCTTTTGACCTATTGGCACTGCAAAAAAAATTACTAAGACATTACTAAGGCATTGTGAAATGATCAAGTTTGGGAACCTTACATTCACATAATTTTCCAACTAGGTTTTTCCGTTTAATAGTCTTATCTTTTAATACTCCATCTTGGATGACTTAAACAATATTCTATAGTATAAGTGTACCACTTGTAATATAACCATTCCCTTATTCATAGCTTTCTAGCTTATTTCTGTTTCTATAATATTACAAAGACAGCTGACAATGAGTGTATTTATACATATCTCCATCTGTATTTATTCATACTAATATTACTGTAGATTTCTAAAATTGTGAAGCAAAAAGGATACTTGTACTTAAATTGTTATTACTGCTAAGTTTCACTTCTAAAGTTTATAACAATATCTGAGAGTACGTATTTCCTCATACCCTCACCAATATTTGTTATTATCAATCCTTTTAATTTTCACAAGGTTGATACAAAGTTTTGTTTAACCTTGCATTTGCTTAATTAGTAGTGGGATGGGGCATCTTTTCTCTTTTTATTGGCCATTTGTATTTTTCATATCAATTTTCTGTTCGCATATTTTCTCCACTTTTCTATTGGGATTTTGTTCTTTTCCTAGTTACTTGTATGGCCTCTATTTTAGTAACACCAATCTATTATTATTATTATTATTATTATTATTATTATTATTTATTTTAGTACTGAGAGGTTGAATCCAGGGCCTTTGCAAGTGCTCTACCAATGAGCTGCACACCTAGTCCCCTTTTCACTTTTTATCTTGAAAGAGAGTCTCACTAAATTACACAGGCTGCCTCTGGCCTCAAACTCATAATCCTTCTGCCTCCACCTCTCAAATTGCTGGGACTACAGGCATGTACCACTGTGTCTTGTTTTTTCAATGTTACAAGAATTTTCTTCCTGACTGCTACTTGTCTTCAAATTACTCATTGTACCTTTTCCATATATAAATTTAGCATTTTTATGACACCAAATTTTATGACTTCTGATTTTAATGTTGTTTAAAATAATCTTCCTGTCCCAAGATTTAAATTATCTGCTCATTTTCTATTAAGTATTTTTAAGATATTAGCCTTTAGATTTAAAATTGGAATTTATTTAAGCATAAGGAATGAGCTCATAGTCTTAAGTTTTTTCTAATTAGTAATCCTACATTTTTTTGAATATCATTTCCCTCATTTCTCTACTAATCTGAGATGTCACTATCCATATACAGAATTCTCCTATAAAGTATATTGTGGATTTGTCTTTCCTTTTTATATTTCCTGTTGTTACTAGGGATTGAACCCTGTGGTTTCTTTCTGAATTTAGATTCTAAGCCTTTTTTATGCCAGTTCTACAATATTTACACAAATTTCACTTTGATACTTTAAACAAATTTAAAGCATTATTTCCCACTCCTATCCCCTAAAATATTATTAACCTTTCTTATAGTAGTCATTTTGTTGTGAAATGATTAACAAATTTTTTACTTTTTTAAAATCTTTTTTATTAAAAAGTTTTAGACTTAGAGATTTGTAAAACATTTCCCTTTTTTCTTACCCAGCCTTCCCTAATGTATACATCTTTCATAGGATGATTAATTAAATCAAGAAATCAACTTATACATACTATTAACTGATCCACAGCCTTTGTTTAAATTTCACCAGCTTCTCCATTATTAGTCCCTTATATAGTTCCAGATCCAATCCAGAATCCTACATTGCATTGTCTCCTTAGTCTCCTTCGTCTATGACATTAACAATCTTTATCTTTTATGATGACACTTCTTGGGAGTATAGGTTATTTTGTAGATTGTATTTGTTCTAAGGTTTTCTGATTAGATTTCATGAACGCATTTTTGGCAAGAATATTTTAAGGGAATAATGTGTTTTTCTCAGTTCATCATAGCAGGAGGTCCAGGAATTGCATATTGTCAACATGCCTTAGTACTAGAGAAGTTATCTTTGAATAAGTGGTTAAAGTAGTATCTTTCAATTTTCTTCCTTTGTAGTTACTAAGTATCTTATGGGGAATTATCTCATTTCTCGTCATAGTTATATTCACTAAATCTAGTATCCATGAGTTGCTTTTACCTGCAACAATTATTATGGAAGTGTCTGCCAGTGATTTTCTGTTTTTAGCATTCCTCATTTGTCAGTTGAAATTATGATACAAACCAGATCATCCCTTCTCCCCCCCCCCCGCTTTTTTTATCTATTCAGTTATATCCTTATCTCAGCATGTAGCTATGAATTTGAGTTTTTATCCAATACCATATTATGTTACCAGTTATTTAACAGAGATAGAAACAGTGCCATTAGTACTTTTAAGCATAGTTTAAAATGTAAGGTCCCTATATCTAATGGCTTACTACCTTTGTTTGCAAGTGGAAATAAAATTTAAATTTCCTTATAACTTGGTGTAGAGTATAAATTATATCCATAATTCAGTTACTAAGTGCTGAATGTATATTTACAAGCTATTGCTAATTAAAGAGCTTTGACAGAGTAGACTATGGAACTGGTAGCCATCAAGCAGTGAGGGTAAGAGGACAGACTGCTGTTCAGTCAGGATGTGTGCATGAGTGGAAAAATTCTTTTTAAGTGCTGGGGATTGAACCTGGGTCTTCACACATGCTAGGCAAGGACTCTATGCTGAGCTACATAGCCAGCCCTACTCACCACAGTTCTGACAGCAAATAGGATTTCCTATACCAAGCAATTATCTAATTCTCTGTGGATACCAACTGGGTGTCTTACAATTTAACTCTGAACTGACTAGATGGAGTTATTAAAGATACCACAAGTAAAGAAATGCTTTCACAACACTACCCCACATCAATCACAAGATCTTACTTCTGACCAAATCAAGAGTTTCCACCACTTCCTTTCCAGGTTCAATAATTTCCTAGAATCACTCACAGAACTCAGGGAAATACCCTTATCAGTTTATTTTTAAAGTATTCAATAAAGAATACAGGTAGATAGCCAGATGAAGAGGTGTAGTATGAGGTCTAAAAGGGTCCCAAGCGCAGGAGCTTCTGTCCTCAGCGAGCTGGGGCACACCATCCTCCCAGCACATGGATATGTTAACTAATCCAGAAGTTCTCTGAACTCCACAGCTGAGGGATTTTATTTTCATTTCTTGCAGTACTGGGGGCGTTGAACACAGAACATGCTAGGCAAGTTCTGTACCACTGAGCTGTACCGCAGCCCCATTTTTTATATTTTATTTTGAGATGGGGTCTCCTTAGGTTGCATGGGCTGCCTCTGGCTTTGAACTGGGTATCCTCCTTCCTCAGCCTCCTGAATCACTGGAATTATAGGCATGAACTACCATGCCCAGCCCAGCTGAGGGATTTTAATGGAGGCTTCATCATGTAAGCATAACTGGTTATTAACTAAATTTCCAGCCCCTGAAAGTTCTAAGTTTTTATCATAGCTTGGTCTTTCTGGTGACCTGCCCTATCCTGAAGCTATTCAGGAGCCCCCTAAGAGTCACCTTGTTAGAACAAAAGAATCATCTACCAACCCAGAAACTCCAAGGGATTTGAGTCAGAAACCAGGGTAAAAGACCAAATAGAACAAATGATGCTCCTAGCATTCATCACTCAGGAAACTATAAAGGTTTTTAACGGCCTTGGGTCAGGAGCCAAGAGCGAGAACAAGGACATATTTCTCCTTATGTCGCAATGCAAAATGTGTAGTTTATTAAAGTAAAAAAGGTGACCTGTAGTTAGGTGACTAACACCAGTCACCCAGTTATAACCTATCTTTCTAGTGATGTCATTTTCAAGTTGCCAAAACTGTTTTTTTTTTCAGGTTTGCAGTCAATACGGGAAAGCTGCCACAATTTTTGTACTGCTATTTCTAAGGATGTCACCTATAAGGAATTAAAAAACCTGTTGAATTCCAAAAACATTATGTTAATTGATGTTAGAGAGACATGGGAAATTCTTGAATATGGAAAAATCCCTGGGTCTATCAATATACCATGTAAGTAGCATACATCTTATTAAGAAATAAATATATTCAACAACTTACTGTACCCAAAACTTAAAAGTTCTTAACATTTTCTTTCAGTGGATGAGGTAGGTGAAGCTTTACAGATGAACCCAAGAGACTTCAAAGATAAGTACCACGAAGTGAAGCCGTCCAAATCAGACTGTTTAGTATTTTCTTGTTTAGCCGGAGTGCGAAGCAAAGTGGCTGTGGACACAGCAGTATCTCTCGGCTTTACCAGGTGTGTAGATGAAGGAAAAACTGGACTCAAGAATGTATATTGCAGTGTTTCATATATATTCATTTAAATAGACATTTTGGGAGATGGGGGTGTAGCTCATGGTATAGTGCTTACCTAGCTTGCCTAGCATGAAGCCCTGGGTTCGATTCCCGGCATGGCAAAAATAAAAATAAAAATAGTTCTCTTGGTGTTTAAGAATTTCTTAAAAGAAAAAATTTTTGGCTGGGTGTGGTGGCACATGCCAATAATCCCAGCACTGAGGAGGTTGAGGCAGAAGGATCTATGCAAGTATGAGGCCACTCTGGTCTACCTAGTAAGTTCCAGGCCAGCTAAGATACACAGCAAGACCCTGTTTCAAAGGAAAAAAGAAAGAAAAAAAAATTTCATATAAGTACTGTTAGTAAAGGCTAGACAGAGAGACTAAGAGCTTATATCTTTCCATCTTACTCAAAAGCAAGTCTTTTGAATAGGATTACAGTCTAAATAGTATGGTGAATAGCTATTGCATTATTTATTTCAAATTCCTACCGACTGTCTGTTATAAAACAGGAGAAAACATTTACAATACTATTTTATATATGTTTTTAGTGTTCAACACTATGCTGGAGGATGGAAGGAATGGGTAACCTATGAATTTTCAGAGAAGAAGCAAGGAAATTGAACTTTGGACTACAGGTTGACTCTCTCCTTCTACATATGTAGCCTAGGATAGTGGATTAAGCGAAAGAAAAAATCTGGTCCTGGCATCAATGATTAATGATAAGAGGATTCTGTTTATGTCAACTTCTTGTTGAATTTTTTTCTTATCTGAAAATTGAGAATACTGCTCCCCCTGACCATTTCAAAGGCTACTGAGGTTTGAGATTATGTATGTTACTTTCCATGGAAACGAGTTTGGATTCTAAAAGTTAATTTTTTAAGTACTTTAGTATCATTCTATAGTTTCAAAAGACCAGTTTACTTGTATTACATGATCATGTGTGACCATTTGTTAATGTAGCTTCTATTCACCAAATCAGAGGCCATGAGATAATTTTTTTTTTCTTCAGTACTTAGGGGTTGAACCCAGGGCCTTACACATACTTTGTAAGTACTTTATCACTTGGGTGTACCCCTAGTCAATTTTTTAAAAAAATTATCATGAGGCAGGGTCTTGCTAAGTTACACAGGCTGCCTCTGACCTTGAATCCTCCTGCCTCCGCCTCCCCAGTGGCTGAGATTACAGGTATGTGCCACAGTGTCTGGCTAGAAAAGTAGACTAATAAGCAGACTTGCTCTTTAAAAAAAAAAAAAAAAAATTAAAAGTCAAGGATCTGGTTTCCAGAGAAGTAGGCAGAACTTGAACAATGAACACGTTAATAGCATCCAGACTCATAGCAGTGTTGTGACCAGCATGGTAGTGGTAACAACTTCAATTTAAAAAATTAAAATTAATATGATTAATATGGGGATAGAAATTATAACCAGGGTTATGCCTGTGGAGGGTAGATTACTGGAAAAGGCAAGAAGGGAACTTCCTAGGGTGGTGGAAATGATCTGTATCACAAGTGAAGTATTGATACATAGATATTGTGTTTGCCAAAACCCATTGAAGCAAACAGAAATGTATATTCTTCTATAATTATACCTCAATTTAAAAAATGAAAATAGAAAATTTGTCTATATGTAAGTGACTCCCACTAGCATGCATATATTTCCTTGGAATGTTAAGTTCTATATTTGTTAGTTTGCTAGTGGCAAAATAAACCTGTGTTTTCTTCTCTGTGCTCCATCGAACCCATATCTACTTTCAAGTAGTCATTCAAATCATGTACGGCCAAGAAACTAACTCTAATGGCCTGGTTTGTCCTAAGTGAGATGGAAAGCCACTAGAGAATGTGGAGATGTGATCACCTTGAACTTCTGTTTCTGACGAGGTCTAGTTTCTAATTTCTCTTACCTAGGACTAGAAAAGCTGGAAAATACACACACACACGGTTTAAAGGCATTAATTACTGAGGCAGCAAGGATTTGAAGAGCTTTGATCTCAGAGAGAAAGAAACTTGTAGAGGAGGAACCAACATTGAAGTATTGGGTCCAGCAAGGAATAGGAGCCTGAGTAAATATACCAGGCTTTTAGTTTGGAACCACTGAGTAGAAGTAAGCCAGAAATTAACCAGCCCTCACAAAAACTTACACTTTCAATCAACTAAAACCTGAATTAAGATGATCTTGATACTCTAAGGGCCTACCAGAAGTTAGCCATTAACAAGAGCAGCCACAGATGATATGTAAGCAAGTATAACTGCATCCCAGTAAAAATTTTTATGGTCACTAAGGTATGTTAGCTCTTATGTAAGTTTCATGTGTTGCCAAATACTCTTCTTTGGATTACTGTTCAACCATTTAAAAATATAACCATCGTTCTTAGCTAATGACCAGGTAAAACAGGTGGCAAGCCATATTTGGTCAATGGTGCATAGTTTGTGGTTGATTGACCAAGAAACAAATTAGCCCTATAAATTTTCATATACAATGTTCAGAATTCTGTCAAAACTTATGAGGCACAGCTGTAAATAGCATCTCATATCTGAAAAAGGAGTTAAAAAAAAACAAGACACACTAGGAACAGATCCATATAAGAACTACATATTGGAATTTTCAGACACAGACTTTAACTGAGCCCAGGTCAACAGTACATGAGTGTAATCCCAGCCACTTGGGAGTGCCAGGCAGTAGACGCATAAGTTTGAGGCCAGTCTGGGAAATTTAGCAATACACTGACTCAAAATAAAACTTAAAAAGGGTTAGGGATGTAGTTCGGTGGTTGAGTGCTTACTTAGCATGCATGCATAAGGCCCTAGGTTCAATCTCCAGTTATAAAAAAAAAAAAAGAAAAAGAATAGTAACTAAAATTAAACACCCAACAGACAGTAAATGGGTTTACCATCAGATTAGACTCAGCTACAATTAGTGAAAATGAAAGAAGAGGTACACATATATGTGTGCATGAACTATAATACTAGGAGAAAAAACATTATAGAAACATAATGTGCAACATTGGATACGCTAGAACAATATTAAACAATACCTTTGGATTCCTAAAACCTTTTTTTTCCTTTTTTTTGTGTGTGTTTTGAGACTGTGTCTTACTATCAGGCTGGCCTTGAACTCACAATCCTCCTGCCTCAGCCTCCTCAGTGCTGGGATTACAGTGCTGGGAGTACTATACCCAGCCTGATATATATATTTTTTTTTTTAAGAAAAAAATTATTGCCAGGTGACCTGGCACATGCCCGTAATCCCAGCTACTTGGAAGCCAAAGATGGAGGATCTCAGGTTCAAGACTGGGCAAGCCTGTGCAACTTAGTGAGATCCTGTCTCAAAAATAAATACAAAATAAAAAGGGGTCTAAGGATATGGCTTAGTGGTGGAGCTGCTTGCATAATAGGTGAGGACCTGGGTTCAAACTCCAATATTGCCCCATTCTCCAAAAACAAACCTTATGGTAAACTATATATTCTATTTACCCAAATACAATTTCACATCTTTTTGAAGAAGCGTTTACAAATTAGAATACTGTATTTTATTGAGTCCAAAGCCTGAGTGCACACTAAGTAAGCATTCTACCAACTGAGCTAAGCCCTCAGCACCCAGACTATATTTCTTAAACTGAATGGACTTGTGTAACAAACTCTTAAAACCATTATTAAGGTCTGTGGTATTAGAGACTTTAAAATGTAAAAATGTAGCATATAATTTAAGTAGCTATTTTATCCAATCACAGGAGAATATCACTTTTGACAATATAAGGGTAGAACAGAAGTTTTAGAAATGAGCTCAGTGCAGTACTACACATCTGTAATCCCAGCACACAGGCAGCTAAAGCAAGAGGATCCTGAGTTTGAGGCCAGCCTGGGCTACACAGTGAGACCTTGTCTCAAACAAAACATTTTAGAAATGTATGAGAAAAGCTAGATTATATTTCAAAATGCTGTATGCATTCTATGGGACTGAGGTTTATCTCAGTTGGTAGAGTGCTGCTCTGCACTCTCTGAGGACCCAGGGACAGGATATAGCAATCCACAATCAGCCACTGAAAACCCCATGAGTTGGACCCAACTCAACGGCACCTAACAACAACATATGCACTCTATAACAATTTCATAATGGTATAGAAGGAAAGAAGTCCTGGAAAAGGTGGGAATAATGGCCTAAGGTCTGAATTAATCAAAATGCTCAAGTTCCCCTCATTCATGTTTCCCTTTCCTTCCCTCCTCCTCCCCTTTTGAGAAAGGGTATTTGCTATGTAGCTCAGGTTGGCCTCAAAATTATCATCCTGCCTCAGCCTCCTGAGTACTACAGTTACAGGCACGCACTACTATGCCCAGCTCTAGAACATCTTACTTACCTGTCTTACGATCTCAGCAGGGTCTCTTGGATTCTGTGATAAAGTACCCATTTGCTATCTAGTATGGATGTGTCATAGAATACTGAATACAGGTAGGATCAGCACCTAATATGAAAGAAATTCTGTATGTTTAAAGGCAAATGAACTTGGCTTGGTGGTGCACACCTGTAATCCTAGCAAACAGGAGACTGAGGTAGGAGGATTTTGATTCTGAGACCAATCTGGGCTACATACTAAGTTTGTCAATCAACATACACATAAAAACATATAAATAGGGAAAATGAACAATTCTCCCACCATCCAGTAAAATGTATTATTCCTTGTAAGTATAGCAATTTATTAATGAAAAAATGAAATTTTATCACTGCCACTTTTTAGTGCTACAAGTTTCTCCATGGACAAAGATAAGGAAGAAAATGGAGAGAAATTTTAATAAGATATTATAATGGTAGAATGTGGTTGAAGTGTATTCAAATGGGTTTAATAGTTCCTACTTCATAATACAGTTTTTAAGACTGAGAGAATAGTCTTTAATATTATGCTATTATTATTACTACATGAATCTGGATGGTATGGTACCTTTTGCAGGCAGTTGGTATTGTGGGTTGCTATTGACACTAATTTAGCATTAATGTGTAAAGAAGGCTGGTGAAACTCCCAGCTAAACATCAGGGGACAGAATGGCAGTGAGACCCCTTCTTTACAATATGAAGATAAAGTGAAATTCTGAATACTGAATAAGATACCTAGCTCCCTGCCTACACTTATCTCTAAGAACTCTGAAAACTCAGCTTATATCACCTCAGATAGAAATTTAACAGATTCCCCTCTGGAAAAATTGATCTATCCCAAACAAAAACCTCCAGAAAATGAAGTTGGGGCTAGGAGGGTGGCCAATGAAAAGGTTTTGTTGCTCTCTTACCCTATAATAAAGCCCACCACTGAAAAATCTGATCCATGCACAGACTTTCCAAGGATCTTTCTCTGTGCTTGGTGCCTCTCAAATATGAGGAATCCTGGCCAGGGACACCTGTAATCCCAGTGACTTGGGAGTGGGAGACAGGCAAGGAGATCACAAGTTCCAGGCCAGGGGCAGCCTGTGTAACTTAGTGATACCCTATCTAAAAATAAAAAGTAAAAACTGGGCTGGGGGTACAGATCAGTGGCAGAGCACTTGCAAAGAATGTGTGAGGCTTGGTTTCAACTACCGAGTACTGAAGAAAAAGAAAAAAGAAAAAAAGATCCTAATACAAGGCAAGATTCTAAATTGAAATATTATGAACCAAACAGAAAAAAAGAATTTCAAGGAAATGGTAATGATACAAGAAAAATTTTTTTTTCCATACTGGGGGTTGAACCCAGGGCCTCACTTGCATACTCTGCAACTGCTGGACCACTGAGCTGCACCCTCAGCCCATTTTTTTACTTTTTGAGCCAAGGTCTTGCTAAGTTACACAGACTGCCTCTGGTCCCAAACTTGTGACCCTCCTGCCTCTACCTTGCAAGCCGCTGGGATTACAGGCGTGCACCACCACGCCTGGCTGAAAACATGAAAAATTTAAAACCAAAAACCCTAAGTAATATCCCCAGAATGATGGGAATGCATGTACTCAAACAAAAACAAGGTGCTACTTAAAAGCCGCGAGTCCTCCAAATCGTAGGTAACTATGGGACACACAAAGGGAAGTCTCAATATGATAGTCTATAATGGCAGTAGTGCTACCTAGCTTAGAAAGCACTCAGTCCACACTGGACAATGAAGGACTCAGAAAAATTTTCTCCCTATGTAACTGTGGAGAATAATGAATGACAAATGATTCTGTGATAAATAGGAAGTACAAAGCAAACGGGACAAATTATAGCCAAGGTAATTACTAATTTCAGAAAGATAAAAACATTTTAAAAGAAAACATAATCAGAGTGTACTACCATTTTATCTATGTATACCTAATACATACTGAATATGAATTTAACAAAAATTATATAATTAAATAAGAGGAGTCCCAGTGTAGGGTCAGGCTGAGGAAGGGGAAAAATGGGAAGATGCATGAAAAAGTAAAATCTTCCTCTTCCATAGTTGGTAATAGATAGTATTCACAATTGAAAAAAATCAAAGCAAAAAAGAAAGGTAAGGGCAAACAGAAGGCAATATGGTAAAATATTTCAAGCTCAGAGGCCTAGGTTGTAAGAATTGGGATGTAATCTAAACTCTTTCTTCATCTGTGATTGGATAGATTACTTAATCTTTCTGTGTCTGAGTTCCCACATCTCTGAAATAAGATTGCTTTGAGAATTGACTTAATAAATGAAGAGAGCATACAGCATATCTGGAACACAGTAATAATAAATGCTATAATTAAAAGCTTGTTACTTGGAAATGTGGAGGTAAATAAAGAAATGACTAAAAGTTAAAAGGAAGAGTAGGAAGTGGGAATGAGAGGTTAAGTGGAATGGGACAGGGGTCTAATATTTCTTTATGATGTAGCAGCACTGTCCAATGCAAGCCATTATGAGATTTTAAATTTCCTTACATTTAAAAAATTGAAAAGAAACAGGTAAAATTTTAATGTTTTATTTAGTCCAATATATCTCAAAATATTATCATTTAAAACATGTAATCATTATAAACAAATTGATATTTTACACTCTTTTGTACTAAGTACTTGAAATCCAACATGTATTTTTACATTTACAGCACATCTCAATTCAGACTAGCTACATCTTAAATGTTCAATACCCCGAGTGGTTAGTGGTTATCATACTGGACAGTGTAGCCTATGATAATAAATGATTTTAAAAACAATGCACATCACCAGTAGTTGATAAATCACAGGGAGAGACAAACAGCCACTATATGCCTTCTGATGGAAGACTACCATTTTATACAGTAGTCTACACACCCCCCTAAAAGATCAAGCCTTTAATTACCAATTTACAGAAAATATAGAAGAACAGAATGGAGCGTCAAGGATACAATCAACAGAATTTGGGTTGTGAGAAAATTTTAGTAGACAAGCAAACAAAAATGGGGAATTTTTATGACATGGAGGAAGAATCTATGAATTTAGGAAAAAAAGGATTTTTCAGGGAATTACAATGTGTAGTATTTAAGCCTTGACTAGAAATAGTTACCAAATTTTTGTTGTTAGGTGCTGTTGAGTTAAATCTGACTCATAGTGATCCAATGTACAACAGAACAAAACACTACCCAATTCTTTGTCATGCCCAGCATTATTATCAGTGCTTCTCTGCTCTTCATAGCGTTTTCAATGGCTGACTGTTTTGGGAGTGGGCTACTGGGTCCTTCTCCCAAGCCATGTATTCCCTGGCAGTCTCCCATCAAAGGACTAACCAGTGTGACCCTGCTTAGCTTCTGAGATCAGACAGGATCAGATACCAGGGTGGTACGGTTATAGACAACAAACTTTTTTATTTATTGAAAACCTGAAAATTGGAACTAAGTATCTGATAATTATGAAATTATTTTTACTAGTCCAGTGCAGTGGCACATGTCTGTAATCCCAGCAGTTCGGCAGGTAGAGGCAGGAAGATTGTAAGTTTGAGGCCAGAGGCAGCCTGCATAACTTAGTGAGACCCCGTTTCAAGATAAAAAATAAAAAAGGGCTAAGGGTGCAGCTCAGTGGTAGAGCACTTGAAAAGTATGTGCAAGGTCCTAGGTTCAACCCCCTCCAGTATTAGAAATAAGATTTAAAAAAAACCCTAATATTTAGGCACGATACTTTTAAAAAATCATTATCTCTTAGCACATTCTCAAATCTTTATGGATGAAATGATGGGATGTCTTGAATTTGCTTCAAAATAATATAAAAGTTGGAGATAGTGGAGTGGGAGTTTAGACAAAATGAAGTTGGCTATGAATTGATAGTTGTTGAACCTGGATGATGGTTACATGGAGGTTCATTACACTGCTTTACCTGCTCTTATATGTTGTTTTAAATTTCCCACAATAACAGGTTGCAAAGAAAACTATGTAGCATGATGCATTCTTTACAAAATAAAGCTTTTAAAAATACTATAGGTAAGCTTGAAGAAAAAATTCAAACTACTGGAGTATTTTTTGTTTCTGTTTATTGCAGTGCTAGGGATCAAATGCAAGGTTTCAAGCCTTACAGGTAAGCACTCTACCACTGAACTACATCCTCAGCCCCTTAAAGAAAAACTTACAGTTAATGATTATGACAAATAATCACTCTGCCCATCTAGCTAAATCCCAACACTAATCCCTTCAGACCCAAAGAGAGTTTTTTTCTTACTCTACCATGAGCTTAGGAGACATATTGGTCATTGGACCTGATTTTACAGTCTCCTTTCCAGCTCATCTGATACTCTCCATAAGTACGACTTTCTTTAAAATCTGTTCATAAACCATTTGAAATTACTCCTTGACAAAGTGTAGGAGGCTTTAATTTAAAACTTCTCTAAAGAGTCTCAAAAAAAAAAAAAAAAGGCAAATTCAAAAACATAATTCAAGACACTAGTCAGTACAGCTGAAGAACTTTTATTCTTGCAGTTTTATACTAGGAACTCAATACTTCATTTAAAATTCCATTTTTTCACATTTATAAAAAAACTTAATCCTTAAATTGAACATGAATATCCTATGACTTTGAGTTTTATTTATCATTCTCCTTCAAGTCTGAAGAAAATGATTAATCTACTAAATTCCACAGACAGCATAGTCCCACTGATATAACATTTAGTTTGAAGTCCTATACTCACATGAGAATTGAAAACAGCCGGTATCAAACTTGGCTGAAACCTGATTGTATTCTTGTTTCAGGATGCCTACAGTAAATGTGCAACTTGTAACTCCACACTAAGACACAAAATTAAACTAGGGTGTATAATATCATTAAAAAAATTTCACAGCAGATTAAAAATTAATGTTAAAATTTTACCAAATTTCAACCTTAATATGGTATTTAAACAATTAAGCTTTCAATATACCTGTTAACTGTGAATTCATTGCAAATAACATCATACAGGTTTTTTTTAAGTTTGCCCAGCATTTCAAAATGGTTATGGAATATGTCTTTTAAAGTTTCAAAGTATGCTATACATATTGCACTTTTCTTCTAAGCTGGGCTAGTATCTATTGTGGCAAGATATCAAAACTATTGAATAAAATATACTTAAAAATCAACAGGTACTAGGTTATTTCCCTGAAATTATCAACATTATTACTAAAATCTTCCAGGATTTTGGAAGGTGTGACTCCTTAAATACAGTTTTAAAGCTTAATTTATAGCTTATATATCAGCTATATATATAGCTTATATATAGCTCATATATTAGCTTTTTATGTCCTTTTTTAGTCGCTCAATGACCAATGAGAATTTTAAATAAATTGTGTTTTATGTTTCCTGCCTTAATAGAGAGCTAAAAATTTCTATTATCCAAATCAAGAAATAATATCCTAATCAAAAGATATTAACTCTGAAATGTCTATGTATGTCTGTTTGTAGGTCCCCTTAGAACCTTTCCAAAATTTTATAAGCAAAAGATTTTAACCAATTATGAACTAGAATCAAATTAGATAAAGAAAAACTTAGTTTGCAAAAATAAAATCACTTCCCAATATGCTTGACAGAAACAAGCTATTCATTTTCATTTGTGTTCCACTGAAGGCATTACTGATATCTGTCCAATGGTTTATTTTCCAAGTGGTCCACTACGGAATTCTTCGGAATGTTTTTAAGATTGGCTGTAGCTAGAGTTCTGATTTCCATTTGGACCCTGCTCTCCTTCACTGTTCAAATGGGGAAGAAAGAGATTTTATACCAATTAAAAGATCCATTTTCAACACCCTAATAAGCTTACTAATTTCTGAAGTTCATTATTCTGTGACACAACTCTACAAAACAAAGACATTCCTGATAAGATATAGATGTGAAAAAAGTAAAATACAGAGAACTAACATTTATTTGGTTTTATGTTTTTATTCTTATGTAACCTTGTGCCCTCACACATAACAAGTAGTCTGGAAGTTAGTGCCCATATACACTCAAAAAATTTAAATTAGGGTTTGGGATTTCATTATTATTACAGGTATCACTCAACATAGAAATTACAGCTTCTTCTGAACAAATTTCCTACAAAATTAAATCTTACATATAAAATTCTACTTCTGCTACTGAGGAAAATCAAGTGTTCTTCCAAAAATAACAACAAAAAACCCGTTGTCCAATAACATCATAAAATCATATGTAATTACAGCAAAATACAGAAATTTCCCGGAAAATGCTGAATATTTAAAATAAAAATAACTAAAGCTGAAAATACCAGTAACTGCGGCAATAGGATTATTGCCTTATCTTGTCCACCATCATCTTGCAGCTTCAGGCCCTGCCACTAGTGGAGAATCACTCAGGGAATTTCTGTAAAAAATGCATCCAAAGGTAGCTGTTTGAATGACTGCCTTAAACAGCTCCTTGTATAAGTATCACTTTCTTCCAAATTATAACATTAACTTAACCAGTATACTCTATAAATCTATCTTAATGCTATGAAATTATCTTTCTAAATAAATCATTAAGATGGGTAGCATTTATTTTCCTTCCCATCCTTTTCTCCTACCTAAAACAATCTGGCATACAGTGAAGGCTGAGAACCACTCAACTAAATGAACAACCAAAAAACCTCACTCTGAGCACAGAAGATGCATATCTGGCAAAATTACACATTACTATGTGCTGTGGATCAGACAGTCACTCAAAAGTCAAAATTATTTGTTTTTACGATGTGAGATTATTCATCAAAATATTTTAAAATTGTCACTGAAATTTACAAAATGGGAGAATAGCCAGTAGTTGGGGGGAGGAACATACAGTCAAATAGATATAGAGCCACTACAAAGCTCTTTCTCTCTAAATTTCACATGAACTTGCCTAATTCAGTTGTTTACATTTACATACAATATGTGGCTATATGTTGAGGGATACCTGTAATAGGAAAGTTACTAAATAGATAATCAGATGAATTTATTTTAATAAATGAGACATTATCAATTCACAAATTAAAAAAATAAAATTAACATGAATAATGGAAATTCTGGTAGAAATTTTAAGAAAAAGATTAAAAAATGACATAACCTAAGAAAGAATATGATAAATGAGTATAATATATAAGTAAATGAAATCAATAATTTAAGTCTGCAAAGTACCTGTTTGGAGGTGGTTTCGGTTTTGGCATCTTACTAAGTATAGTCGCCATCTCTTTTCTCTCATCAAAATTCTTCCACTGCTCATATAGTTTTAAAATAACCCTGATTATTTCCAAAATCTAGAAGAAAATATTTGAAAAGTTTTAAGTGAGAAAAACAAGCAAAATATTAGTATATAAAGAACACACATCATCAGTGGTAGCACACATCTACAATCACAACCCTCAGAAAGCTGAGGCAGGACAGAGTTTGAGGACAGCCTGGGCTACAGAGTGAGACCTTGTCAAAAAAGGAAGGAAAAAAAAAGAAAAGAAAGAAAGGAAAAAAAACCAAAAGAGTCTCTGTCCTTACGTATTCGGGTTCAATTAGACAATACTGACAAATCTGAAAGCAGTATTTTTCATCAAACTGCTATTTAGGCTTTTCTTTCTTCGCTTTCATCTTTTACCATGGATGCCTTATCCACCCTTTTTGTATCAGTTGTTTTCCTCTTAACTGCTAACAACTGTTTTTCCATTTTTTTTTTGTTATTGTTGTTGTTTTCAATAGTCTCATTATGTAGCCCAGGCATGCCTCAAACTTGTGATCTTCCTGCCTCAGACTCTCAAGTACTAGGATTACAGATGTGTGAGCCACAGCCAGCTTTATCTGCTGATACCTTAAACCAAAAGAAAATAGTGAAGTACTAAAAATAAAGGTTCTAATCATGAAAGGATATGCCACTATAGAGCACACTAACAATTTAAGGGGAGGTAGTACATACAAGAGGGGCTGGGGAGTAGCTCAGTTGATAGAACACTGCTCTGCACTCTCTGAGGAACCAGGTTTGATCCCTGTCACTGCAAAAATAGGAGAAGGATGTGGTAACCCGGAAACAATCAGCCATTGAAAACCCTATTAGGGTCGCTATGAGTCAGACTCGACTCAACAGCACCTAACAAGTACATACAAGACATTGTTTTGATTCTCTGTCAAATACTCTACATAAAAGTTAGGGTGATCAAAAACTTCCTAGACATGTGCAAACTCCTATAATCCTAGCACTCGGGAGACTGAGGCAGGAGGATCCTGAGATTGAGGCTAGCCTGGGCTACATAGCAAGAATCTGTCTTCCCAAGAAAACTCAACAAAACAAAATCTGCCAGCTACAATCTGTAATATCCAATTTCAAAATTAGCCCTTTCTTCCCCACCTGAGTAGATCCAATCTTGGATTAATTTTTATGCCTTCAAAATTTGAGCAAAGAAGGTAGAAAATAGGGCAAATACTACTTGGCAGGAGATAGTCTGCATTACAGAAATTTATAGTAGCATTTAATGGTCACTAGGCAATTGGCTTAGACATAATCAGGTACTGTTTTGTCCTGTTGTACACAAGATTGCTATGAGTCGGACTCAACCCAACGACAACAAAAACAAGCACTGTTAAGATAATCCTAGAAGTCAAAGGCTAGTCTGCAACCAATCGAACCAAATGTTTACCATTCTGTTTAATTCTAAGACAAAAAGATAATTATGACTTATATGGTCAACATCAACTCTTCTCAACACACACAATGACTGGTTAATATTTTCTAATAACCTTAGTGTAGCAGACATGTAATCCCATGATAAATAAATATATGACATGAATTTTAAAATGTCCAAGTTGATAGAGTGTTAAAGAATACCTTCTCCATATCCACAGAAAGTTCAGCAAACCATTGTCTGGCATCTTTCTGCTGTGCAACACAGGCTACATGTAGGCAAGCTGGAAAGAAAATGAGACACGGTTGCTCAAATTTAACTTCCAACATGATCTTAGAACTAAAGATTCTCATAAATTTTGTGCATATTTACCAATACTATTATTAGAAATTATATAGCTACATTTAATAATCACCAATGACCATCTCATCAATTTAATCTGATGGAAATAGAAAAAAATTACTGGACCACATTAAGGTTCTGAACCTCTGCCTCTCACTGTGTAGTAGTCATAGTAAAGATACCTTAAGAAGGCATATTAGAGAAGAAACAAATCCAAAGAGGAGATATGAACAAGAAAGCCATCTATGAACAGCAAAACAAAGTAGTCAAACTGCACTCAGAAGTCAATGTGACAAAACCAAAAACTATAGCTCATCAATATACTGATAAGTTTTAATAAGGTTGATTATATTTTGATATTTCAGTTAAAAGTAATGTTGCTGCACTTTTTTTTTACTTTTATAAAGTTTATGCACATGATCAAGTTACATGACAACTGAGCATACCAGTTAGAAAAATATATAATGCAGCATATACAATTATACACATTATTACAATCTAAACTAACAAAGATAATTTTGCCTAAAATAATTCCTACTGTGTGGTAGGCCCACCCTGATTTCACTTCAGCTTGTTAAGAGTTATAATCACTGATCTGGTTACTCATATAACTTTGCGAAGGATGACATTCTAGGCAAAGAGCCCCTCAACATACTGGGGATGTACTCAGTGGTAGAGTGCATGCCTAGCATGTACAAACCCTGTATTCCCTCCACTCTAAGCGCTGGGGGAAAAAAAAAAAGAAACAGAACAAAACACAACACTTGCCACTTAATGTGAACTGACATACTGGTAGCCCCAAATCAAAATAAGGTTTAGAGTAGGGCTTAAGTACAGAAGGGATTCAGAGGTTGAAGGACTGAAATAATAAGAACAGTGGAAAAGTGCCCATGATGGACATATACAGCATATCAGAGATGCACATGGCACCTTAAACCAAGCTGTGATGATGATGTTGGGAGGGAGGAAGAAAGGGTCTTACTAAAGGGATGACAGCTGAGCCACATCAATAAAAAGAGAGAGAGAATAGGCAGGAAGAATAGTTGTTGTTAGTTGCTGTCAAGTTGGTGTCCAATCATAGCGACCCTATGTACAACAGGTAAAACACTACTGTCAGTGCTTCTCTGCTATTCATAGGATTTTCAATGGCTGATTATTCTTTGGGAGTGAGCTGCCAGGTCTTTTCCCAAGCCTACAGCACCTGGTATTCCCAGGCAGTCTCCCACCCAAGTACTAACCAGGCCCGACCCTACTTAGCTTCTAAGATCTGATGGGATTGGATGCCAAAGTGGTACATATATGTATGTTGTTATTGTTAGGCACCATCGAGTAGGTATCCAACTCATAGCTACCCTACATACAACAGGTGAAACACTGTTGTCAGTGCTTCTCTGCTATTCATAGAGTTTTCAACGGCAGACTGATTTTTGGGAGTGCATTGCTGGGTCCTTCTCCCAAGCCTACAGCACCTAGTGTTCCCAGGCCATCTCCCATCTAAGTACTAACCGGGCCTGACCCTGCTTAGCTTCCAAGATCTGACGGGACTGAATGCCACAGTGCTACAGCTGCAGTCATGTATATGTATATAAATGGTAAAAAGAGGCTGCAGATTTTATCTGGCAATTGGAAGGAGCACTAAAAGATTTAATTGGGAGACAATTCTACATTTTAAAAAACTCATTCTAGCTCAGAGGTTTCTCAACCTTGGCACAATTGTCATTTTTGCTTGGATAATTCTTTGAGACTATCTTGTGTACTACAGGATGCTTAGCAACATCCCTGGCTTCTATCCACAAGATGACACTAACATCCCACCCTAGTATGACATCTACAACCATCTCCAGACATTGCTGAACGTCCCTTGAGGGGCATAACAATTGCCCATTGAGAACTACTAGCCAAGCTCAAAAGAATGGAAGACAGATTGACGGGGCACAGAGATGCTGGAGATCAATCAGACAGGAGGCTACTGTGCTAAACAGGATGGAAATGAGAAAATAGCTGAGATTACAGAAGGGACATAAAAGTGAGGAAGACACAAAAGGTATTAGTAACTAACTAAACACAGCTATTGATAGAGATGAAAGAACCAACCAAAGTAACTACCTAGTGCTATTCCACAAACTAGCAAAGACATTAAAAGAAGGAGCATATTTGGGGGCAAGGTTAATGAGCTTAGGCCTGATCCTGCATCTGATGTGCTGGTGGGATGCCAAGTGCACCTATGTAAAAGGGTGATGAATATAAAGAACTGCTTGGCTAAAAAGATAAAGAAATTTAGATTTTCAGCATGTAAGAGACTACAGAAGTCATGGTCCTCAATAAGATTACCCAGGACAAATAAAGATCACACAGATAGCAAGGACGACACAGACATAGCATATGTCCCATTATTTCCTCCTTCCTATCTCTGTAGATCCCAGTACTTCTTCCCAATGAACCCAGGTGACACTTTGAAATCCTCCAAATATAGTGGTTTACAAGAGTCACCAGTGTAGCAGAAGTATCTCTTATTTGTCATCCCTGATGTTGTTGTTGTTAGGTGTCATCACGTTGGGTCCTACTCATAGCAACCCCATACACAACAGAATGAAACACTCCCCAACTCTATGCCATGCTCAGTACTATGTCAGTACTTCTCTGATATTCACAGGGTTTTCAATGGCTGCCTGTTTCGGGAGTGGACTGCTGGGTGCTTCTCCTCTTTTTGCAGTGCTGGGGATCGAACCCAGGGCCTCAGAGCATGCACTCTACCAACTGAGCTAAACTCCAGCCCATTTGTGATATAAGAAGGCTGAAAAATATCAATATTTAAGAAATATCTGGAAAAAGAGAAACTAATAAAAATGTTTGGGAAAAGGGTGGTGGTGTTTAAGATGATGGAGTCATAGAAATGAACAGAGGGAAGGAAGGAAAAGGAACAGTAATTAACATGTACCTAGGGTATAATGGGGAGAAAGACCTGGCAATCCACTCTGAAAAAATCAATCCACCCTTGAAAACCCTATGAATAGTGGAGAGGCACTGACAATAGTGTTTCACCTGTTGTACATAGGGTCATAATGAGTCAGATACCGACTCAACAGCACCTAACAACAAGGGTGTAATAGGAATTATTTGGTGTTCTATAACCAATCTTATTTAACTCTTGTAACAACTCTGTATTAAGTTATTAGTATCTGACCCTCCTATTTTATAGTTAAGGAAACAAACTCCAAAAGGCTAGGTAATTTTTTCACAGTTGTGAAGGAAGCAAAGTTTAAGCCTAGGACTATTTGACTCCAAAGACTGTTCTAACTCCTTCCTGCACTGCCTTCCACAGACAGTGAAATGGCAGCTAACTTCTCCCCTTGGCAAGACAATTAGGACCAAAAAAGCTTCTTTACTCAACCTCTGAGTACTTAGTTGGGCTCTGGAAATGAAAGAGGCTCAGTTGCTTTATATGACAACCAATATTAGCAGGCTTAATTTTGAACTTTTCCCCATAAACAAAAAAAAATATGTTCTATTTAGACACTGATTAAAATTATTTTAAATGATTTAAGAAAAAAACTTACCAAAAAAGGGGGGTAGGGGTACAATAATCCTGATTTGTGACAGTTGCAGTTCATATTATTGAAAGTTCACATGCAAGGATTAGTCTATTACTTCATGGAACACAAAAACATAAAGTACAATAGGGTGAAATTTATTTTAGGATGACCTAAATAGGCTTATAACAATTTAATTAATAAAAGCACACCATGCTTACATACCTAAAGCTATCATGAATGGAGGATACAGTAGGCAAAGATCCGTTCTGTACGTATCATTCACTATCCTCCTATAGAAAAGTAAATCATATTATTACTGAAAGTAGATTGTACATTTTCTCCTAGAAAGGACAGATTTCCCACCTTTGTGCACATTCATTGCCCTTCTCTCTTACTGAGCACAGCAGTAAAGATGAAAACATCAAGGCAAAAGGATGGATGCATTAATGTGACAATGAATACATTAATAAATAAATATATTTAAAATTTTGAAGTATTGCAATTGTTGCTGTTAGATTTAATATTTTTTTTCTTCCTTTTTTTTTTTTTGGTACTGGAGGTTGAACCCAGGGCCTTGCGCCTGCATGCTCTACAAGTGCTGGACTACTAAGCAGCACCCCCAGCCCATTTTTTCAGTTTTTTTTTACTAAGTTACACAGACTGCCTGTGGTCTCAAACTTGCGATCCTCCTGCCTCCGCCTCCCGAGCTGCTGGGATTACAGGCGTGCGCCACCATGCCCAGCTCTGTTTTTGTTTTTTGAAACATGGTCTCACTATATGGCCCAGGCTAGCCTTGAACTCAGCATCCTCCTGCCTCAGCTTCCCACATGCTGGGATTGTAGGTGTGTACTACCACACTTGACTAAAAAAAAATTGTAAGATGAATTTATACATATATGTTGAATACTATGAAAACGCATTACTTTAAAAAGAAATTCATCCTTAATTTTTATGTAAATAGTCTTTCATAAGAAAATTTTAACAGATTTATCAAACATAATTTAAGATCCCTATCACTTGAGCATTTATACCACTACAGTTATTAAAATTTAACAAACAGATATTTTGCTCAGCATAAAATATCTTGGGGCAGTAGAGAATAAATTTAAAAATACTGAGCTTTACTTATCAACCTTCCTATCTAATAACACATTATGCTATTAATAACTTCTGTTCTAATTACCATGCAAGAGGAAGCAACATGTCTTCTTGGCCCATGTCCTGCACATACTGGAGCAAAGGTCTATAAGGATGATACACTATCAAGCAACAATCCTAGAAACAGTTTAAAAAATGGGTATGTATAAAAACAATTCATTACAACATAAAAACGATATCATTACCCAACTTATTTGTAATTGTGTATTTCAAAATGAATTCCTCTAACTCATGCTTGTTTCCCTTTTATTTTCTTAAGCCACCAATATGGCCCTAAACTCTACTATAATAGTGAAGGCAGTGCTCTCTCTGGAATATACCTTGATAAATCGGTTGGCAGTCAGTCAGCATCCATTCATTCCCTTAGAGACTCAAAGTGTCACATCTGCAACACACTGAAACCTCTTATTAGCCTATAAATCCATAATTCCCAATTGGAGGAGCAGAATTCTGCCAAAGACATAATCTATCTTTAAGTAACACTGCACACACACAAATTGTGTATATAACTTAGTGTTTCAATGTCTTGACTCATTAGTTTATAATCCTTTTATTATAGTTAACATAGAACAGGAAAAATATCCCATCCTGAATAAAACATACAAATTAATTTTTGGCTTCAGAGAGGAAATAGGTGATGATGTCACTAAGTTAATATGATTTCACCATCATGTATCATTTGGATGGTTTAAAAATGTACCTTCCCTACAAATCACTTCATTAAATAATTTCTGACATCATTAAATTTGAAAATGTTTTACTTTATTTGTAACATAAAAGAAAAATACTTACCATTAGTTCTAAAAGATAGAATTCACATTCTAATATCTGTTTAAAAAAGAAATTCAGTGTCAGTAAGAAGTCTAATTACATGCATCTGCTTAGTTTAAAATACCAATTTATAGACATTAATTTATCATACATTCTCACTAAATTTTTTTTTTTCAGTACCGGGAGGTTGAACCCAGGGTGTCACCCATGCTTTGCAAGTACTATAACACTGAGCTGCACTTCCAGCTCATATTTTGCTTTGTATTTTGATACAGGATCTCACTAAGTTACGCAGGCTGCCTCTGGTCTCAAACTTGCAACCCTCCTGCCTCTGCCTCCAGGTTGCTGGGATTACAAGTATGTGCGACCACGCCCAGCTAACAAAAAATTTTTAAATCAAGAAAAAAACACAGTAGCTTATATTAGAATGAACATATATTATAAAATAATTACTTTTTACTATTATATAATTCATATAATTACAATCATAAAGCATGGAAATCCTTACAAGGAAAAGCCAGCTTCTTATAACCATTCTTTTTTTGTTATTGTTTTCTTTTGGTGCTGGGGATTAAACCCATGGTCCTGCATATGCTAAACAAATGTCCTACCACTGAGCTACATCCCCAGCCCCAGCATTCTTTGTTTTTTTGGTTTCCTGAGACAAGGTCTCATTATACAACCCAAGTTGCCCTTGAACTTAAACCATTCTCCTGCCTCAGTCTCTTGAGTGCCAATATACAAACGTGCCCAGCTTCAGTCCCAGCATTCTTACAACTTATTTTTATTTAAAATATCCTGTAAAGATTTCAGATTTTTGTTTTGTTTTGTGGGCAGTATGGTAGATTGAACCCAGGGCTTTACACATGCTATCTAGTGCTCTATCACTGGACTGCACCTCCATTCCTTTTTATTTTGAAACGGTCTTGCCGTTTCAAATTGTGCAGGCTGCCTCTGGCCTAAAACTCAAAATCCTCCTGCGCCAGTCTCCCAAGTCACCTGGATTACTATGAAGTACATATACATATATATATACATATATGTATATATATATGTATGTATATATATATATGAAGCTATTAAGGTTTAATTTAAAATATTGTCTATATTCTTGCAGTATTTGAAACCGCCATTTCTAGGAGAGTATTAAGTTTATTCTAATATGAAATGGAACCAGTTTATATATGGCTTTAACAATATATAATATATACTTGATATACTTACATGATTCATCCTATAAGGAAATTCCTTTGGAAAGGCATACGAAAATCTAGTTTTTACTGCAGAAAAAAAAGTTTAAACAGAGAAAATGTCAAGGCAAATTAAACCAAAATTCCTTTAACACAGTACAGCATATCAGAAGATATGGCTTCATCATCTTCAGAAGGAGGTCTTGGCAATGCTTAGGGATCTAGAATTTTATGTTTCCAGAGAAGAGGAAAAACTCTGAATGATAGAAAGCCCTAAACCCTCATATATATCACAATTAGAGAGCTTCAATTTTATATTTAATCTATTAACAAAGGGGATCTGGGGGTGTGGCTCAGTCATAGAGCATTTGCCTAGCATGCTCAAGGCCCTTGGCTTGATTCCCAGCACTGCAAAACAAACAAATGAACAAACAAAACTTCTCCAAGAGACTTTGACCTAACACAGTACGAAAGCAATAAAGCCCTCCTTGGGAGAAAAGTAAAAAAAATAAAAATAAAATGAAAGATTAAAAAATCCCTACTGGCTTTTATCATCTCTAAAATCTTTCCAGTTTTAAAATGGTATCGTTCTCTCTCTAGAAACACTTATCTCTGAGATTTAAGGATTTATTTTTTTTTACTAATCTGTACTTCCTGAACTTTTATGATAAGTATTTTTTTAACCAAAAGATATATTTTAATAAAAGCATTAATACATGTGCAAAGTCTCCAGGACTTTTTTCACAACACACACTCATCTGGTTACCACCTGTTAGTCACTAATAAAGTACAAATGAAAAACTAGTGTTAAGCAGCAATCCCCCATCCCTTCAAAATGGTATGAGCTACACACACTGAAGTACTACTTGAGAAAATTGTACTTAATTCATTATGATATAACATTTAATTCAATCTGGGTAACTACTGACAGGTTCTAGAGGATCTGGTTTGTGATGCCTTCCATTTGTACAAATAATCTTGAATTTAAAAGGAATTTTTATTCTATGTATTATATTTCCAAAAAGACTTTGTAAATTAAGTGCCCTCTAGCTAATTTAGATAAGTAACATTTGCCAAAATCTGAAACCTAGAGCCAATTAAACTTGAAATTAGGAAATATATATCCTTTTTTCTTTCCTTTAATTTTGAAAACATTCTTAGTGATGTTTGTAAGTTTTACAGCTCCTTTTCATGTAAGTAAGGTATAAAGTATATAAGTAAAAGATTCTTAATGATAGAGAATGAACATGCTGAAATTGTATCTGTACATAAATAAATCTACATCAGTAAGCTCTGGACTCTGACACTTAGATTTGCTGTCAACTTCAACTTCTCTCCTACTTTATGCTAATATGTTCTGCATTTTTATTTCCTTTTTTTTTTTTGGTAGTACTAACGGGATTGAACCCAGGACTTTGTGCAAGCATGCTAGACAAGCACTAGGCTGCTGAGCTACATCTCCCTCCTAGATTTTCTAACTTCTAATCTTTTTCTTTCAGCTTGAAAATGCATTTATCTGCTGTATGATTATCCCTATCACTTGTTTTCATCTATTCAACTGATAGTTCCTACAGCTTTTTTTCACCTTAACATTTTTTCCTGAGCGGGGAATGGTGGCTCATGCCTATAATCCCAGCACTCAGAAGGCTGGGGCAGAAGGATTGGTGCATGTTTGAGGCCAGCCTGGGCTATGTACCATTTCAGGATGGCCTGGGCTACACAGTGAGACCCTATCTCAAAAAAAAAAAAAAAAAAAAAAAAAAAAAAAAAAAAAAAAAAAAAAAAAAAAAAAAAAAAAAAAAAAAAAAAAAAAAAAAAAATCTTGCTTCAGTAAGTCTATCTCATTACTTAATAATGTACTAAAAATTCCTAACAAACTCTACTTAATTACTTTTTTTAAGCACTGTATTTTTTCAGAATGATTTTAAGTGCACCAGAAAAACTGATTAGTACTGAATCCCCACATACCCCATTGTGGAATTCATGTTTGTACCCCCCAAATTCATGTTGATGGTATAGCAAAGTATGGCATTTTGGATGTAGTTAGGTTTAGATGTAGGCCCCATGATGGGATGATAGTGTTCTTATGTTGTTGTTGTTAGGTGCTGTCAAGTAGTGTCTGACTCATAGTGACCTTCACAGGATTTTCAATGGCTGATTGTTTCCGGATTGTGGTGGGAGTGGATTGCCACGTCCATCTCCCATTTTTGCAGTGCTGGCAATCAAAACCGGGGCCTCAGAGACTGTAGAGCAGTACTCTACCAACTGAGCTAAATCTCAGCCCCAGTGTCCTTATAAGAAAAGAAAAAAATCAGATTTCTCTCTGGGACATGGATCATGGCCATTCAATGCCAGCACTTTGATCTTGGACTCCTCAGATTCCATAACTATGAGAAATCTGTTATTAAACCTGCCCAGTCTATGGAATTTTCTTATAGCAGCCAAACAGACTAAGACACTCCCTTCTCCCAGTTCCCTCTGGTACTGGCATCATATATTAGTATGGTACATCTATTACAACCAACAGCCCAAAAATGATACACTGTTTCTGACCAAAGTCCACAGTTGATTCAGATCTCCTTAGTTTTCAATTATTGTTCTTTTTCTGTTCCAGAAACTCATCCAGGACACTACATTGTTTACTCATTATGTCTCCTTAGAGTCAGTTTGGTTAGTTTTACAGACTTTCCTTGTTTTTGATTTTTTTTCTTTTGATAACTTCGTGACAGTTTTTAGGAGAACTAGTCAAAAATTGTGAAGATACTCCTCTGCTATAATGTGTCTGATGTCTTCCCCATGATTAGACTGGGGTTATGGGTTTTTGAAAGGAAGACCACCAACTACTACCTTCATAAGAGTACATCAACCAGTGCAGCTCAGTGGCACAGCACTTGCAAAGCATGCAAGTGTGAGGCTCTGGGTCCCAGTACCAGGAAAAAAAAAAAATAAAGGTTACTTCTTGAGCCAGGTACAGTGGCTCCCACCTGCAATCCCAGCAATTCAGGAAGCAGAGACCGGAAGAATCCTGGTTTGAGACTAAAGGCAGCCTGCGTAATTCACCAACACCCTGTCTTAAGGTAAAAAAAAAAAAAAAAAAAAAAAAAGGGTGGGAGTACAGCCCAGTGGTGGAGTACTTGCAAAGTACGTGCAAGGCAAGGCCCTGTGTTCAACCCCCTAAGTACCAAAAAAAAAAAAAAAAAAAATTCTTTTCTCTTTTTCCATAATTTATACATTAAAAGGAAGTTATTAGACACTGCTAACAGCTTAATGGTAGGGATTTATGCTTCTCCTACTTGAGGAAGGAGTAGCTACATAATCATTTGAATTCTTCTACACAGATTTTCCTCTTCTCCCTTGTTTATTTGTTGTTGTTGTTAGGTGCCATCGAGTTGGTATCCAACTCATAGCGACCCTCATAGGGTTTTCAATGGCTGGCTGTTTCAAGATTGCCTTGGGAGTGGATTGCCAGGCCCTTCTGCTATTTTTGCGGTGCTGGGAATTGAACTCGGGACCTCAGAGACTGCAGCGCAGCTCTCTACCAACTAAGCTAAATCCCAGCTTCCTATTTGTTCATTTAGTCACCTATTTATATCAGTACAGTCATGGATATTTATTTTTTAATTTGAATTATAATCTGTATCTTTTTCTTTCTTTTTCCTTTGGCTTGTTTTTGCTCAAATTCTTCTAGTTTTGGTTATTAGGAGCTCTTTCAGTTGTCTTCTTTGTCCTTTTTACATATCCCCACCAATGCAGTTTTTGGTTTTGAGGACTCTGATTTACTGGCCGCCTGCAGCCATAGCCCTGTGGCATCAGATCCCGTCAGATCTTGGAAGCTAAGCAGGGTCAGGCCTGGTTAGTACCTGGATGGGAGACCACCTGGGAACACCAGAAGTTGTAGGCTTGGGAGAAGGACTTGGCAACCCCCTCCCAAAAATCAATCTGTCATTGAAAACCCCATGAACGGCAGAGAAGCACTAACAATAGTGTTTCCCCTGTTGTACAGAGGGTCGCTATGAGACGGATACCGACTCGATGGCACCTAACAACAACAACAATTTACTGGCACCAGGAGATGCTCTAGCACCATCCTATATATTTCCTGCCCAAATCCTACAATCAGCCATCTCTTCAAGGATCCCTATTCCCTTTAATTGCAAAATGGTATTAGAAAATAAGATCTAGGTACTGGGTAAGCTAACTGCTACTGAGATTTCATTGCTTATAGACCATCCCAACTGATTGGGCAAAGAAATATAATCCATGTATATACATATATCCTTCTATACATAAATACTTCTATATGTAGCCATCTGTGTCTATATTAAGGTAAACATGAATTCATATTCAAGTCCCCAACAACCCTTCACTGCATGGACCATTCTGGTCTCCTCCCCTTGCTTGTCTGTAAATCCCCACTTTGAGAGTGAGAAACTTCACTCTCAACATCTGCCATCCAGTAACATAACTATCCAATTCCAGTAAAGATGCAACAGTATTAAAATCGGTGACCTTTATGCTCACAGATAACAACTTTATCGGTTAAAATACAGTGCTTATGTGCAGATCCTGTTGTCATTAGTCTTACAAGCTAGTCATTTCCAAAGTTACTAAGGTCAGCACCCCCCCACACACACTTCATTGAAGTAATTTCATATATAACAGATCCTCCTTCACTCAGCACTTTTTTTTTTTTTTTTTCCAGTACTTGAGGGTTAAAGCCAGGGCCTCACAAATACTTTCCAAGTACTGTACTACAGGGTTCCACCCCTAGCCCATTTTTTTATATTTTTATTTGGAGACAAGGTCTCAATAAGGTATACAGGCTGCCTCTGGCTTCAAACCTGCAATCTTCCTGCCTCAGTCTTCTGAGTTGCTGGGATTAAAGGTGTCCACTGCACCTGGCACCTACTCACTTCTTAATAGCTCCTTGTAACCTGGTTAATATCTACATTCCTATTATGTCTAATAACACTGTTATCCCTCAAAGATGTGGTTTTCTTCGGTTCACATATTTTTCTGTATACCACAGGAAATTACACGTCTTTTTCTTAAAATGTATTAAGTTCCAAATTTCTGTCACTCTCCTCACATTTTTAAGAGGATGTTCAACTAATACACTGTCACTCAATAATTTTTGACTCTTAAAAAAAAATCTTCCTTTTCACAAGTCCTGCTGACTCTACTGCTAAATCTGGCTGGTTTGCTGGCTGTCACTAATCCTTCATTAGTGCTTCCTTAGATTACTTTAGAACTTCAAAAAAAGTCCTCTTTTCTACTTTTAACTTGATAGCTCATTTCTCACAGCACTCCATGGTAAGAGACAGCACTGAAGTTGTAGTTAAAGTTGTAGTTTTAATGTATTCCTGAGGTCTACTTTTAAATTGTGGTAAGGCAAACATTTACATGCCTGCAGCCATAGCCCTGTGGCATCCAATCCCCTCAGATCTCTGAAGCTAAGCAGGGTCAGGCCTGGTTAGTACTTGGATGGGAGACCACCTGAGAACTCCAGGTGCTGTAGGCTTGGGAGATGGACCCAGCAACCTACTCCCAAAAATCAATCTGCCATTGAAAACTGAACAGCAGAGAAGCACTGACAATAGTGTTTCGCCTATTGTACTTAGGGTAGCTATGAGTCGGATACCGACTTAACGGCTCCTAACAACAACAACAACAAAACATTTACATAAAACTTGTCATCTTTAACCATTTGTAAATGTATGGTTCTGTAGTATTAAGTATATTCATGATATTGTGAAACCACACCATCATCTATCTCCAGAACTCTTTCATTTTGCAAAACTGAAACTATGTACCCATTAAATGGTAACTCCTGGCAACTACTACTCTACTTTCTATCTTTATTAGTTTGACTACTCCAGGTACCTCATGTAAGTGGAACCACACCTTATTTGTCTTTTGGTGACTAGATTACTTCACTTATCATAATATCCTCATGGTTCATCAAAGTTGTAGCCTGGGAACAACTTCAAAACTGCTCTACTTTTATTCATCCTTTCCCTCTATTTGTCTTACATAATTCTGACAGATTCATCTTCCTAATGCACATCCTTGTGTTTAAAAATAAAGCTTTCAGAGGTACCACCACCATCACCAGAGCAACATGCAGATTCCTTCCTCTAACACTGAAGGCCCTATATTAACTGAGCTTAGCCAAGTAAGGATTTCCCTGTTTCCTCACTCACCATTCACCTAATAAAACTCATCAGCATTTTCTAGTTTTGACCAAACTGTGTAGTGTTCCTAGATTATTTTTCTCCTACATTTCCATGGTTGGAATTCTTTCTTCACCAAATTCTATTTAAGCATTTAATCATCTAACATGCAATGTTTTCCCACTTAAAACACTCAGAGCATGCTCTGTAATCCCTTTTCCCACTATTTCCTTCTGTATTATTTTTATGTGCATGTCTTATTTCCTTATGCTTATTACCTTTATGCTCACAACTGTATCTAGTACAATGTTTCCCAGTGATAATCATATTGTTGTCAATGATGACTGCCACTAAAGGTTACTGAGTGTTATCAACTATGTCCCTTCAAAGTTTATGTTTCTTTTAGACATGGTGTATCTGTGCTGCTTACTGTTCAGTAGTTAAAAAAAAAAACACAAATGCTGATCACATAAAAGTAGAAAGTAGAATAGAGATCATTACAGACTAAGAAGAGAAGGGAGAAGAAAAGGAAATTATGGTGGATAATGGAGAACAAAACATAGTGGGGGTTAAAAAAAGAGAAATATACTAAAATCATAAAAATCATGTAAACTGAATTTTTCAATTTTAAGAAGACCCTAATGATTTGTTTTAATGAGCTATGAAAAATGTCATACTTTTTCCAATTGCTCCCCATCCCCAATCATATGTTGAAGCCTTAACTCCTAATACCTCAAAATGGGACTGTACTTAGAGAGGGGACCTTTAAATATGTGAAAAAGATTAAGTGAGGTGATAAGTGAGGTGGGGCTTAATTCTATAGGACTGCTTGATATGGACTGAATATGAAGTGTCCCTCAAAAGATTCATCTGTTGAAGGCTTGGTCCCCAGCTGGAAAATCCAATCATTGAAAAGTAACTGGATCATGACAGCTCTGACCTAATCAATGGATTCACTGGGACTACTGGGAGGCATAGAAACTATGGAAGGCAGGGCCTAACTGGCAGAAATGAGTTGCTGGAGGAGTGTCTTTGAAGGGATATATCTTGTCCCTGGCCTCTTCCTGTTTCTTCATCACCATGAGGTGAGCAGCCTTCCTCTACCATGCTCTTCCACCATGTTGTTTCTGCCTTGCCACAGATCTGAAAGCAATATGGCCAACCAGCCCTAGACTGAAATCTCTGAAACTGTGAGCCAAAACAAATCTTTCCTCCTTTAAACTGTTTCTCTCATATACTTGTTACAGCAATGAAAAGTGTGATTAACACATTGCTGTCCTTACTTGATGAGGAAGACAAAATAGGTGTGTCTGTGTGCACAAAGGACAGTTAAGAATAGCCAGAAACTGAACTAAGGAGAGAGGCATCGGGAGAAACCAAGCCTGTTGGTACCTTGATTTTGGACTTCTAGCCTTCAGAACTGTGAGAAAATAAATGTCTGCTGTTTAAACCACCCAATGTGGTATTTTGTTATGATAGCCTCTAATAAAGTAACATAACAAGGCACTGTTCTGAGACTTTTATAGATATTAATTTATTTGATCTTTACAAAGAGCCTATGACAGCCGGGCACATGGTGCACGCCTATAATCCCAGCGGCTTGGGAGACAGAGGCAGGAGGATCCCAAGTGCAAGAACAGAGGCTGTCTGTGAAACTTAGCAAGACCCTGTCTCACAAAGTAAAAATAGGCTGGGGGTGCAGCTCAGTGGTCCAGCACTTGCAGAGCATGCAAGTGCAAGGCCCTGGGTTCAACCCCCAGTACCACAACAACAAAAAAAAGCCTATGACATAGATAATATCTTTAGGTTAAGTATTTTCCAGAATTTGTCCCAAAGAAAGCATGGAGGAAAAGCTGAAACCCAAGTAGTCTGGGTCCATGTATAATATACTATAAAGCTTACAGAAAAAATAAAATAGCCTACTATAAGAGGATCATGGTTTGAATATAAAGTGTTCCTAAAAGGTCATGTACTTTAATGGTTAGTTCCTAGCTGGTGGTTCTGGTTGTGGAAGTCATGGATCTTTGGAAAGCAGGCCCTGGCCTTGCAGAAGTGATGTCACTGGGGGTGGGTCTTTAGAGGTTTTTACCATGGACCAGAAGGGCTGAGATTTAGCTCAGTGGGTAGAGCGCTGCGCTGCAGTCTCTGAGGCCCGGAGTTCAATTCCCAGCACCGCAAAAATGGGAGCAGGGCCTGGCAATCCACTCCCAAGGCAATCCCGAAGCACTTAGCCATTGAAAACCCTATGAGGGTCACTATGAGTCGGATACCGACTCGACGGCACCTAACAACAACAACAACAACCATGGACCAGAGGCTCAGGTTGCTCTCTCTGTTCCTGGTCTACATGTGATGAGGTCATTGGCTACCAGACCTGCCATAGCTGTTGCTATATCTGCCCTGCAGCTACTATGGACTGATCTACTAAATATGATAAGTCTCATCTCCCACGTTTGTTTCAGTTGGTTTTTCTGATATAGCAACAATAGCTAATATAATTGGTACCAAATCTCTTCCTGGATTTGCTTTTAAGCCTTTGCATGAAAAATACAAACAAACAACATGGGCACCACGGTATATACCTATAATCCCAGCAACTCAGGAGACTGAGGATTGAAGGTTCAGGGAAGGCAGCATGAACAATTTAGCAAGACCAAGTCTCAAAAAAAAAAAAAAAAAAAAAAAAAAAAAAAAAAAAAAAAAAAAAAAAAAAAAAAAAAAAAAAAAAAAAAAAGGGGGGGCTGAGAGTGCAGTTCAGTGGCAGAGCACACATCTACATGCATGAGGCCCTGGGTTCAATCCTCAGAAGTGCAATAATTCTCTATACCTTTATCCATATATCTATCTATTTATAAATCTTGGTAATAATTATCTTACACCTTTTATACACATACATGCACTCTAAAAAGTTCAGAATCAGAGATTAATTTAAGAAGAAAATAAATTCCTAGTGATAGCCATCACCAACTTTCTACTAAGGATTTCTTCTAGTTATAATTTTTTAATAATTCAAATTTGCAAAAAGCAATTCAGTATTTGCTTTTGCAAGTGACATATATAATATAATAAACCTTTTGGCAAGACTAATCAGTAATCATCTGCCCTTAAGAATTAAAATACAACACAGAGAAGGTTGGACTAGATTATTATGTACCTCTCAAAAAGGAGAATGACCCCAAAATACAAAAATTAGCCTGCTCAAAAACTTAAAACAATAAATGCTGTTTTCTGCCTCTCCTGTGTAGATCACAGAAACAATTTTAAAAGTCTAAATTATTAAGAACCACTGAGCTCATGCTTTTGGGTTGATGATTACTACTCATTTTTAATGCTAAAAGTAATGTCTTAGATATCATAATACAAGTGGTTAATAATAACTTCTTTTCTAACTTTATTTTTGGCAAATACGCTAGTCATAAGGTATTGTCAGAAGATGTAATAAAACCCAGCTATATGAATTCCAGGGGCTGGGATTTAGCTCAGTTGGTAGAGCGCTGCGCTGCAGTCTCTGAGGACCCGAGTTCAATTCCCAGCACTGCAAAAATGGGAGAAGGGCTTGGCAATCCACTCCCAAGGCAATCCCGAAACAGTCAGCCATTGAAAACCCTATGAGGGTCGCTATGAGTCAGATACCAACTCGACGGCACCTAACAACAACAATTTTGGGAGAAGGGCCTGGCAATCCACTCCCAAGGCAATCCCGAAGCACTCAGCCACTGAAAACCCTATGAGGGTCGCTATGAGTCGACGGCACCTAACAACAACAACAACATATGAATTCCATGGGGCTGGGATTTGGCTCAGTTGGTAGAGTGCCACTCTGTAGTCTCTTAGGTCCCAGGTTTGATTCCCAGCACTGCAAAAATGGGAGACGGACATGGCAATCCACTCCCCAGGCAATCCCGAAACAATCAGACACTGAAAACCCTATGAGGGTCACTATGAGTTGGACACGACTCTACAGCACCTAACAACAGCAGCATATGAGTTCCATAAACTAAAAAATATCTGTGTACTATGAAGCTTTTTTTAAATTGTTGTTCTTCTTGTTAGGTGCCATCAAGTTGGATCCAATTCATAGAGACCCTATATACAACAGAACAAAACACTCCTAACACTGTGCCATGTCCAGCACTATGTCAGTGCTTCTCTGCTATTCATAGGGTTTTCAATGGCAGATTGGGGATTACATCAAGAGTGGGCTATCAGGTCCTTCTCCCATTTCTTTATATTGCATCTTTAAAACAGAATATACTTTTTGCACTTACATACAGAAGTAGCAGCAGAAATCAATCTTGCATTTGAGACTACTCCAAATTCCTAGAGAAAGAAAAGTGGATGAGATCAAGTACATATTAACCCAATAAACATAAGGGTATCTGAGATCTATTCAAAACAGAGTATTTGCAAGGTCCCCCCATGTTTAATGTCTGTTCAGCTTCTACCTACTTGAAGTATGATTTAAATTTCTAAATATATTACCTTTCCTTAAAATCGACACAATTTAAAACAAATTTTAAAATAATTCTATAATTTAATCTCAATAAAAGGCACCAAATTAGAAACCAAGCCCTAAAGTGACAATGCCAGTTTTCTCCCCATAATTAGTTTCTAAGATTGTTTATATTTTATACTTAACTGCAAAAACAAATATTATGTATGCTTCCTATTCCATTGAACCTGGACTAACAGATACTTCATGTCATTTAATGGTAAAGTATCTGATCTCTAAATAAGATAAACCTGGTATCACTCAGAAGACCAAACACCTATTACCCTTTCTAGAACAGGGAAACAAGAATGAGATAGTGTAATACTTCTAAGGTTAGTTCTCATTTTCTCTTTCGACCTAATAACCACTGTAAAAATAACTAAAATTTATCAGGTGATCCACTTTAATATACTGTCTCATTTAATTACAGATAAACCTCAAAAGATTTCTAAAGCCTTCACTTCACTTTAAAACAGAAAAATCAAGAATTGGTTCCTTTAGTTTCCAACAAAAGAAACTAAATTAAAACTACTCAAATATCTTTAAGGTACATCCTTATCCTGTGTAGTGGCATTGTATGTATGTATGTATGTATGTATTCACATTTAAATTTCAAATTCTAGTAAGTGAAAATAAAAACTAAAATCATAAGACATCTTAAACACCATTTGTACACAATTTCCATACAAATGGGCAAAACACGTAAGATTTGGCCATAGAGATAAAAAAATAACATTAACAACCAAATCTGAAAGGACAGACCCCTATCCCTCAGAATAATTCTTCATTCATTTTTTTTTCTTTTTTCTTTCTTTTTATTTTCTTTTGGCAGTGCTGAGGATTGAACCTAAGGCCTCATGCACCATAAGTAAGCACTCTACCACTAAGCTACGCCTCCAGGCCTATCCAAAAGTTTTAAAACAAAAATTTTTCCTCAGTAAACCATTAACAGAGTTTTACTCAGTAAACCAAGTAACAAAAGATTTTTTTGGTTGTTTTGTTTTGTCGCACTGGGGATTGAACCCAATATCTTATGTACACTAAGCACCCAATCTACCGCTGAGCCACATCCCAGCCCCAAGTAACAAAAGATATTTAACAAACAAGACAAACTAAAACCCCTAAATTAATCTATAAAAGTGGATGTGCATAAAAATTGTCTTGATATTCCACACTGGTTGTTCTAAAATATACAAGGTTAAATATAGCATGGTAATATTTGAGAAAACCACCCTACAATGAAGGGCATTTATAAACATTTTCATTTCAATTAAAGAACAACATCAAAGCTGGTTCTGACTCCTTAAAACATCTGTCACAATTAGAAAACCTTATATATCTAGAAAATTATTTATTTCTTAAAAATATTTTTGAGATGTGGACTCACTATGTAACTCAGGCTGGCCTGGAGATCATTATGTAGCTCAGGCTGCCCACAAACTCTAGACCCTCCTGCTTCAACCTTTTGAGTGCTGGGATTACTCGCATGTACCACCACATCTGGCTAAGAAAGCTATTCTTAATGTTATTTCTAATATAGTCAATTCTTATTACGTAGGTAATAGTTCAGAAAGATGGCATGGACACTAATAAATGGCTAAAACAAAACTAAATCAAAATGGGTACAAAAGGAATGTGAATTTACAAGGTTAAAATCACATTCAATATTCAAGAATAGAGCTAGGAATGGTGGCACACACCTATAATCCCAGCACCTGGGAGGCTGAGGCAGGAGGATCAAAAGTTGAATGCCACCCCACACTACACAGTGAGTTTGAGGCCAGCTTGGGCTATTTGATGATACCCTATCTCAAAAACCATGGCAGGGAAAAAAATTCAAGAATACAACTACCATTCTAAAGGCATAACACAAAAGTAGAAAAACACAAAGGTTTTGTAGCAATAAAGATTGAATGCACAAATTATGACAAATAGCCAGTTTTCATAAAATCTACCATTGTCTGGATTTTAGCTAAGAGTTGAGCTCTCTTAAAAATACTGAAATGGTAAACAGAAATTCAGTCGCGGCTACAAGTTCTTATCTTTTTTCTCTCCCTCATCTACTTTTTCTACCCTCACTATCCAAACCTTTCCTTGTGAGAATCTATACAGTTATAGCCCTAATCCTTGCTTTCCCTATGGCTTGTTAGGGATCAGAAGGCAGGGAAGGAAGACAATAGAAAAAAAGAAAGGAGAAGGAGGGACATTCTGAAGTTATAGTAGACAATCTATGCCATGTAATGACTACTACTTAGTACCAAACAGTGTTTTAAAGGCAGAAAAGCAAACCACTTAAGAACACAAGATTAAGAACTAGATTCTCAGGGTTCAAATACTGGCTATGCCACTTACAAGGTGTATGATCTCAGACAAGCTATTACTCTCTCTATGCCTTAGTTTCTTCATTTATAAAATGGGGATATACCTACTACATAGGCCACAGTTTGTTAAAGGATTAAGTTAGTATTTCTAAAAGGGCTTAGAGATGCACTTGTTACAGAGTGTCACATAAGTGTTTATTAAATAAATATAGGAAATAGAGTTGAATATATTTCTTTGGCTTTTAATGTGAGATAGTACATAAATTACCATGTATCCTTATGCAGGTGCTGTAAAAAAGGGGAAATTAACCCATATACATTGATTATACCTTGATGAAGAACAGAAAATTGTTTTATACCTCTACTTTGGATGCCAAAAATACACACGTAGGAGCCATTAATACAGGATCTATACTTTTCAGAGAATACCTAAAATACAAAGTTAAATGTCACCAATTTAGAAAACATGGGGGAAAAAAAAATCACAATAACTCTATGACAAACAAGTGATTCGTTTTTCTACAGTACATCAACATTCATTAGGCACTTTAAATGGGTATAACATAGTTCACAAATAAAATAGCCGTACCTGGCATAGAATCTCTTGAAATAGACCGTAGCAGTGGCAATAACTTGTTGTCTTAATTTAAGATGTTCACCTAATGCTTGGATAACTAAAAGGAAAATAATAAAGGTTTAAGTATATCATTTGGTATCATTATTTTATTTTATTGCATTTTATTTTATGGTACTGGGGAATTGAACCCAGAGCCTCATGCATACTTTGAAACAATTTTAACATTTAACAATAATCTCTATGTTTAAATCATGACTATATTCATCTCTTACACAGGTAAAATCCTATACATGCTATAAAGCTCTACTTGAATCACAGGGTCTAGTACTAGCATTTGCAAATACAGCAAGCTAAAAAGAGAAACTGCCCTACAGTGTAAGTTATTCTTACAGTAACAAAGTTGAATGATAGATATCACCCTCTAACGTCTAAATATTCTTAATGCTTTTTATATTATCTTTATAATAAATATAAAAATAAAAACATCAAACTCATTATAACTACTATTTTATACGCTTTACCAAAGACTCCGTAATGAATCTTCAAAACAACAGAGGTGGGTCTGCAGAACAGTGACTGAGGATTAGAAAGATCACATGACAAAGCTACCCAAGGCAGAGTGTAGGTCTTTTAAATCTTCTCTCCAAAGCAAAGTTCTAAGTAACAATGACAATCATAAGATGTCAGTTAAAAGAATCATTTCTCCTCAAATATTTTGCTTTGGCCAACCTTAAACTGGGTTATATCATAAAAGCTTAGGGGGATTAATTAACAGTGTTAAATTGTCCTGAGTGCTTATGACATGTGAGATTCACAAAAACTTTATTCAGATCACTAAAGAGAAAGATAAATGAATAAGCTATAAAGAACACATGTGTAAATAAAAATGTTAAGCATAGACTTTAAGAGTTCATCAAATATTTTCATGCAAAAACATTCTCAAAGGTAACCAACTATACCACTTCAATCAAAAAAAAAAATAAAAATAAAAATCACCATTTGTAAAAAATATCTGTAACTTCCAATACTCTTCTTCCGAGAGAAACTTTAAGTCCTTTTGGCGCTCCTTCAACAAATCTTGTTTATCCAAAATCCATTGCAAACTAGAAAAAATAAAGATGTTAAGACATGTTATACAAAATCAATACGCAAAGTCACAAGAAACTAAGAATAAACATATTGCTCATACTCTGAAAAGTACGAAGTATAAGAAGTAACCTTAAAGGACAATATTGGGCTAGTGGTAGAGCATTTGCCTAGCATGTGTGATGTTCTGGGCTTGAACCCAAGTACCTCTCATCCTCCCCAAAAATCAAAAATGAAAACAAAAGAACCTTATGGGCAAGGCAAGTAGTCATCTTTTTTTATGATTAAGAGATCTTTTTGGTCTAAAATTTATATACTATGGATAAGAAATTATTCATCAAATAAATTGTAAAACTTTTCCCAAGTTTAAGTCATTCTTGATACTTAGATGTAATACAGAAATTGGAATCAATTACTCACTTAAATTTACCCATCCTTTACTTTGATTTTGCTTGTTATGTATTAAAAGGCTTTCCCTGATTCAAAAATGATTCTTAAAAATTCAAATCCCCCAATACCCTTAAAGCCTATTTTCTTTTAATTGCTGATCCACCTGGAATTTTGTTATGCAGTGTAAAGATTCAGTCACATGATTTCAAATGGTTATCCTAAAGAAAGTATTTTCCAGCCAGGCACAGTGGCACACGCCTGTTATCCCAGCGACTTGGGAGGCAGAGGCAGGAGGATCGCAAGTTCGATACCAGAGGCAGTTTGTGTAACTTAGCAAGACCCTGTCTCAAAAAGTAAAAAAATGGGCTGCAGTGCAGCTCAGTGGTCCAGCACTTGCAGAGCATGCAGGCACAAGGTCCTGGGTGCAACCCCCAGTACCGCAAAAAAAAAAAAAAAAAAAAAAAAAAAAAAAAAAAAGACTTTCCAATTTATAATTCTATCATTACATTTGGTTCCTTACAATTTCCTATTCCCAACTTGTTTTTACTATGTCCATATGATTTTTTCACTGTGCCTTTTACTAATTTTTTAGTGTACAATTTAAAATATAACATTAAAAATTAAAATGTGGTATGGAAAATACCCTCATGCTACTTAATCTTCAACAATTTCTAGCTATTCTATCACAATTACTCTAAGACTTGAACTTTAGAATCATTATATCAATAAAAAGAATTATGTCAAGTCTCAAAAAAGAAAATTGAAAATTTTCAGACTACATTTAAATTTTGTTGAGCGATTACAATAGAAATAGTATCTTGCAATGCCAGAAGCAAACTTTGTTTCGTAAAACCCCTACACTTAACCAGTTTCAAATTTTTCTTCTTACTGGTCTTATTCATTTCTCAATTTAATTCTTAAATATTTTGTACTTTCTGTTACTATTATAAATTATATTTTTCTATCATTTATTTAAAAGAAAGTTTATTTTTGTATTTTATACCTGTCATCATTCAACTTTTCGTCTAACTAATTTTACCTCCACATATTGATAATTTTGCCATTCTTTTTATACCTCATTGTATCTATTCCACTATAACTAGCATATTCACAAAATGTTAAATAAGCACTTTAAATTTCCTAAAGTTTTACCATTAAGATCTTGCTGATGATTCGGTATCTTTCTCATGTTAGAGAAACATCTTATTTTCATTTTAGTCAAAACTTTAGTCAAGAAAAGATATTGAGCCAGACGCCTGTAATCCTAGACATAGGGGGGCATAACCAGAAGAATACTGAGTTCGAGGCCAGAGGCAGCTGGCATAACTCAATGAGAATCTGACTCAAAACAAAAAATAAATAAATGGGCCGGGGAGAAGTCCAGTGGTAGAGCAATTTCAAAGTACGAGGTCCCTGGGCTCAACCTTCAAGTACTGAAGAGGTGGGGGGAAAAAAAAAAGTAGATATTGAAGGCTGAGTACAGCTCAGCAGTAGGTTTCTCCTGGGTTAAATCCCCAACACCAACAAAACAAAACAATTTAAACTAAACTAGCTCTACCACTGAGTTATACCCATAGACCTATTAGTTTTTCCCCCAGTGTCTCCACTGTTCTGAGTATTGACTGTATTTCCACAAACAACAAAAACCCCCAAAAACCCATTATGCTGTATTTTATACTTTTAATGTAATGTAGCATGGCATTTAGTAATGCTTTATGATGTTTGCTTCAATATTCAAAAACTGAGACTGCTTTTAGTGCTATCTTTCCTAGATTTTTCCACCAGCATTATCATGGCTTTGTAAAGAGAGCTGGAAAATCTTCCTTCTTTTTGTATGAGTTCTTTTTTGTTTGTTTTTGAAACAAGCTCTTGCTTTGTAGCCCTGGCTGGCCTCCTGGAACTCGCCTCATTCCCCTGCTTCTGCCTCCAGAGTACTGGGATGACAGGCAAGAAGCACTTTGCCTGGCTTAGCAGATACTCTTCAATGCTAAAAATCATTTATTCACGAAATAATAAGTTTTTAAAGGAGTAGCACTCTCACACTTTTCTTAATTTGTTTTAGCTTTCAAATTTCAAACCCAAAGTACTTCTGAGGTTATTTACTTTTCTCAACTTTAATTTTGTATCATCCATTTTTCCCTCAGCTTAGTCCTGTTTTGGTTTTCTCTCCCAAAGAATCTGCTCTTGTATTATTTTCCTTTTAATACACTGTCAGTGTTTACCTTTATCAAGTCTTTCTGTATCCTCAGGCTTATACTGTTTCCTTGATAATACAGTATTCTTAAACAGATTTACTTTCTTCTTTTTCAGTTACACAGGACTAAAAATTGTTTATTTTCTTGTGGCACTGAGTGATGGAATCCTGGGCTTCACACACATTAGTCATGTGCTCTACCAGTGAGCTACAATCCTAATCCAGAAATTTTGATTTTCTAATAAATTGGGCTTTGACTACATCCTATGTATACTGATTTCATTTTATTTTCTACATATTATGTAACTGTATTTTTATTTTCCTCTTTGATACAATAAGTTATCCAGAGTTGGTTTTGTAATTTTCATTTTTGTTACTTCTTCATTAAATCAACCATCAAATCGTGCTCTTCTAATTTTACTGCATTTTGTGGTCAATCCCCTCAGAGTCATTTTATGGGGTTTTTGTTGTTGTTGTTGTTGTTGTTGTAGATAAATTTAAGCAAGGCATGGTGGCAGGTGCCTGTAATCCCAGCACTTCGGAGGCTGAGGCTGAAGACAGATAACAAGTTTGGGCCCGGTGTGGCCTACAGAGCAAGTTCCAGGACAGCCTGGGCTACACGGTGAGATTGTCTCAAAAAAAAACTAAATAAATAAATGGTATAAATATTTTTAAGATTTTCCTTACAGTAGTTTGTATGGAAGATAAACAAAGACTTATATATACCGCATTTCATCAAATTTAAGATTATATGTAAAACTCATCATTATTTTCACGTGCTACAGTAAAAAAACTGGTGTTGATTTGAGATGTTAAAGATGTGTGCGCCTTAAGGGCATGAAATACAGCATATTTCATGTTAATTTTCCTCTTTTTTCAGATTCATCATAATCTTTTTATTAGTTTGTTTTTTAAAAATTGCCTTTCTTTCAACCTATTACCTTCGGTAGACTAGGGACTCCATGATTTTCAAGAGATTTGAGTAAATGCCCAGCGGCCTCTTTTTCCAGAACCATTAGAACTGAGAGGCAAAGAGTTTCTAAAAAGCACATTTAATTTTATAATTCTATATTTGGAAAGTGAAAATACAATTTTTATAATGCCAATAGTAAACCAAAGCACACTGAAAATGCTTATCAAAAAGGAGGTAGAATCTTTTTTAAAAAAGGTTGAACTGACAGCTGGGGGCAGTGCATGCCTCTAATCCCAGAGACCTGGGAGACTGAAGCAGGAGGATCACAAGTTTGAGGCCAGAGGCAGCCTGCATAACTTAGTTAAGACCCTGTCTCAAAAAAATAAATAAATAAAAATTAAAAATGGGCTAGGGGTGTAGTCCAGTGGTAGAGCACTTGTAAAAGTATCTGTGAGGACATGGGTTCAACTTCCGTGTACAGAAAGAAGAAAGAAAACTTCTGACAATAAACAGCTAGCTACCTGAAAATTCTCTCAGCTTCTTCTTCCTTTTCACTTTTATTTTATTTTATTTACTTATTTATTTAAGAGACAGGATCTTAAGGTATGTAGCCCAGGCTAGCCTTGAACTGGCCATCGTCCTGCCTCAGTCCTGGGAGTGCTGGGATTACAGGAGTGCGCCACCATATCCAGCATCCCCCACTTAAAAGTTTCTATTTCAACTTTACCCAAGGAAATATTTCAGGCGGGGGTGCAGTGTTAAAAAAACAAAATAAAAATGATATGATCAGTAGTAAAGCTTCTATAGCACTTGCTTCCTCAGAATCATTATTTGTTGTTAGGTGCTGTGGAGTCGCGTTGGACTCACAGCAACCCTGTGTACCACACAATGAAACACTACTCGACACTGTGCCCTACCGGGCACTGTGTCAGTGCTTCTCTGCTATTCATAGGATTTTCGATGGCTGAATGCTTGAGAGTGGGCTGCCAGGTCCCTCTGCCAAGACTACATACACCACCCGGTATTCCCGGACGGTTTCTCATCCAAGGACTAACCGGTCCCACCCTGCTTAGTTTCTGATATCAGATGGGATCACAACGACAAGATGAAAACAGGTTTCCAACTCCATTTTTTTTTTTCACAAGGAACTAAACAGATAAATGAATAGGAACCGATGTTTTACACAGAATAAAAATTTAAATTAGTTGTTAATGGCCCCTTAGCACTAAAAACTAGCAGTAAGATATTTTCTTTGTCAAGTCCTGTTCATCTTTCGACTACACAGCGGAAAGCTTAGTCAATGTTTAGTCCCAACACGCAATTTCCTGCCTGCTTAAACAAATAAATTTAGAGACAAATGTTTTTAATATACACCAGCTCTCCGACGTTCACTGCCAGAAACAAAAACTTATTCATAAAAAGGTTAAAAGGTCAAGCAAAATCTGGAAAATACACTTTTAAAACAAAATAGAAGACAAAGGCTAATGAAATGGATAAATTGAGAGCACGTGCCCTACAATTTATCAACACAAAACCCCTTCTAGGCAGAGAGCTCCATCAGGAAGCAGTTAGCAGGTAGAAACAAGCCTGACTCCCTCCTCTCCTCAGAAGAGTAAATCTACTCAAGATAGAAGCTGAACGACAAAGATTACATTGCCGTTCCTCTGGACAAATCCCAGGCAAAATCAAGCCACAATTGTCCGGAACAGGGAACCTCAACAGCCCTAAACTGAGTCACGCTCCCTGTACCTGTGCCCACCTCGTCTCACCGTCCGGCCCAGCTAACCGAAGAACCTGAAATTAAACTCCTCAACCTTTCTTCCCCAGGACCGAACTCACTCCCACGTCCTTAGGCCCGAAACCTCGCACGGGCGGAGGACAATCGCTTCAAAAAACCGCATTTCGCTTCCGGCTCTGCTGCCTCCGGAGAGCCCCTCGGAGGTCGGGCTGGGACCCAGGCCACGGGAGTCGAAGGCCGTCCTCACCACCCCACCACTCAAGAACTGGCCCAGGGCGAGAAGATGGAAGATCACTTACTAGTGGGAGCTCTGCCAAAAGTTCCCTGCCATGGAACACGGCTTGCCCTGATAAAAAAGCACCAGCCGGCGGAGCGGCCCACGGAGCGACCATAGACCCAGCCCGTCCGATAACCGCGCTCCGGGACCAAATCAGCTCGGCTTCGCTCCGCGGCGGCGACCGCGAAAGGAAGAGGACAGCACCCTATTCTCTATGACGCCGGCCGGTAACACTCAACCGTGTAAACCCGTTCCTACCGACAAAAGTTCCGGCCTGCCCGGCAGCAGAAGAGGAGGCTGAACAGGAGGGGACTGCCAGTAGGCGTGCTCGGATAGGAGACCGGAACTAGTGCTCACAAGGGATCCCGCGGGTAGGAAGGCTCTCGCGAGATAGCCAAGGCCGTTTCGCGGTAGACCCACCAAGACTCTGGATTCTTTTAGTGGGGTAAAGTGGCAGAAGTGGCCCACATTGGAATCTTTTTATTCCGTCATCCAGGAGTCCAAAAACAGTATTCTGGCATTTTAATAAAATGTTTTATGACTTCGCTTATTTTTCTTGCGATTAGAAAAAGAAAGGTAGATGATTTTAGCCTCATGGATCAAGCGTTCTTAATGGACTTCCTCCTGGCACCAAGCCCAACTCGTTCTTTGAGGGGTTTAGAGCGTAAGGATTCTGTAACAAGCTAGTATTACTAATATTGTATTCAATATGCTCCTACTATTTTATTTCTGTCACTGCCCTAGCACTCAATTCTGCTTTATGCATAAGTCTGCACTTCCACAGAACATCATCTTTGTATCTCGGTTAGTTAAGGACATAACATATAATTAATAATAGTATTTGAATCTCAAACAATTGTGGCGTGTGCTTTCATGTAATGTTATGAATATAAAATTAGGTTGAAAAAGTGTTTAGAATGCAAAAAGAAACCATAATAAATTATTGGTACCATGGAAATTCAGGTTCCTTCTTTCTGTGAACTCTTAGGCAGTTCGCCAGAGATCTTAAACACAACTTCGGTTTGCCACCTGACTTCTTCCCATCCACACCACCAAATTCCCAGCAGCTCCCAAGGCAAGTCAAGGGACTGAAGGTTAGGCTTCCTTAATTGCAGGGTAAATTGTCTTTGAGGGTATGCTATAAACGCAGGTTGAAACTAAACTGACCTGAACTGAAAGTGAACCTTATATTAGGATAACTCTGTTGGAATAGAGCAATTTCAAAAACTGTTGAAATGCCTAGATACCTATACATATATTTTTAAATATATATACCTATATATATATTTTTAAAAGCCATATATAAGTTTGCATTCAGTCCTCTATCTACATAATTTAAACTGAAGGAAATAAATCAGTGTTGTCCTTTCTAATTTTCAGTTTGTCTTGTGCTTTTCAGATAGTGATATGTTCAATAACTCGTGATATTAATGTTTATTCTCTTTTGCTTACTCTTTTTTTCTCTTACAGTGTTTTTTTCCAGCAGCAGAAATACTATTTCTTGAAAACTAAGGCCTAGAGGTTTAATGGATTCATCGAGTTGACTTAGCTAGTGGAAAGAACAGCTAGAATCCAGACCAGCCCCTCAGAGGTCAGGCTGGGACCCACGCCACAGGAGTTGAAGGCCATCCTCACCTCCCCATCACCCAAGAACTGGCCCCAGGCAAGAAGATGGACAATCACTTACTAGTGAGAGCTCTGCCAAAAGTTCCCTGCCATGGAACACAGCTTGCCCTGATAAAAAAGCACCAGTGTAGTAGACCCAGCCGGTCTGATAACCGCAGCAGAGATCTCGAAAGGAAGAGGACAGCACCCTATTTTCTATGATGACGACTGGTTACGAGTTTTTCACCCAACTATATAGTTTCAGTAGACCTGTAATAGTCCTGTCACAGCTAAAATACTATAAGCACATTATTCCAGGTATGTAGTACAAGTTTATCTTCTCAAACACTATTATTGGACGCCATCTTACCATTTTTAATTAAATTATTTTCTTAATTATTTTGCTTTGGCACTGCTAGTCTTTATTGTGGAAAACTCCTTTCCTTTACCTAGTCATTCACTGTTCCTCCTTTATTTTAATTCCTGGATACCTTTATTAGCTGAAGATGACAAAACTTCTAAATTATGGTAAAGCATACTACTACTTAAGAACTCAGTCTTGCTGGGCATGGTGGTGTATGTCTGGAATTCCAGCAACAGGGAGGCAGAAGCAGGAGGATCAAGAGTTTGGGACAAAACTGGGCTACATAACAAGATCTTGTCTTCTAAAAAATAGAACTCAAAAACAAGAAAACAGAAACAAAAAACAATAATAACAAAAAACTACCCTCAGTTTCTAAACTGGGTATCTAGGTTCAAGTAATACTTCTGCCACTTACTAGTTGTCTAATCTTGGTTAAAATAATTAGCTGTTCTGAACTCAGTTCTCTACCTGTAAAACAGATAACCATAGTACCTATCTTGTGCAGTTATTTCGAGATTTAAATGAAATTAAAATAATGCCAGGTACATGGTAAGACCTCAATAAGTTTTAGCTTTTAGTGTTTAAAACAAGCCTAGACTCTACAATGTAGCTTATAAAGACCTTTGTTTTTAAAGACAAGGAATATAATGCTAACTTGTTGCAAAGAAAGATTTTCTGTCTCTTACAACAAATCCTTGATTTTTGTAATACAGTTGTACTCTTCAGAGAACAATAATCAGATACATGGATTTACAATATGCCAACTTAAATCATGCCTGCAGCCCTACCACTGTGGCATCCAATCCTTGGAAGCTAAGTAGACCTGGTTAGTCCTTGGTCAGACCTGGTAGTACTTGGATGGGAGACTACGTGGGAACACCAGGTGCTATAGGCTTGGGAGAAGGACCTGGCAACCCGCTCCCAAAAGACAATCAGCCATTGAATACTCTATGAATAGCAGAGAAGCACTGACAATAGCGTTGCGTCTGTTGTACATAGTGTCTCTATGAGTCAGACACTGACTCAAAGACACCTAACAACAACAACAACAATAACAACTTAAATCATGCCATTAGGTATTTCTGCCCTATAAACTCTTAGGTTTGGAGTCCCCAGAAAATTTGGGGAATTCCAGAATTCACCTTTTGGTTTTGGTTAGTTGGGAATGACCTTTGGAGAATAAAATATATCAATAAGATTCACATTGTCTAAAGATTCCTGGGGCCAATAAGTGGCCCATTTCCAAGAAGATTCCTCAGAACATGGAATGTCTGCATAATTGTAAACACCAAAAGTCCATTCAAGGTGATCTAGCTAGGGAAGCCTGTGTGGATGGTGATTATAACTAAAAGTTTATACCAAACTGTACTATTATATTGATTTTTAAAAGATGGTATTTAAGGGAGGGAAATTTATGGAATCTATAAATGGAGGTTGGGAGAAGTATGTGGCACTCCACTCCGGAAGCAATTCTGAAACAATCAGCCATTGAAAACCCTATAAGGGTCACTATGAGTTGGACGCTACTCACTGGCACCTAAAACAACAACAACAACAACAACAACAATAAATGGAGGTCAGAGAATCAAATTTTGGCAAAGTGTCTATATCAATTTCCCATTGTTGCTATTACAAATTACTTCTAATAGCAGTTTAAGACAACACAACTGTATTATTAATTTACACTTTCTTACAGAAATTCTAAATCGTTCTTACTGGGATATAAACAAGGTGTCAGCAGGACTGTGTTCCTTTTTAAGATTGTGGGGAACAGTCTGTTTCCTTGCCTTGTTCTGCTTCTAGAAAGTTACCACATTCCTTGACTTATATGACTCTTTCCATCTTCAAAGCTATCAATGGTCTGTTGGGTCTTTCACACATTGTGTTTCTCTGACACTAATCCTTTTACCTCCTTCTTCCACATGTTTAAGTAATTTTGTGCACAGGTCCCATGGCACACACCTGTAATCCCAGCAACTCTGGAGGCTTAGGCAGGAAGATCACGAGTTGGAGGCCCGAGGCAGCCTGCATAATTTAGTGAGACCCTGTCTCAAGATAAAAAATAAAGGGTTTAGGGGCTGCAGCTCAGTGGCAGAAGGCTTGCAAAGTATGCGTGAGGCCATGGGTTCAGCATCCCCAGTACTGGGGGTGGGGAGAGGAATACAAATCTCCAGACCCTGGGGAATTCCACCTGCCTCAATGGCCTTCCCCAAACCATTGAAATCTAGCTTCTCCCTTCAAACAGAAGCTCAGAGTAAATCTCCTCACTTAGCTATGGACTAGATATTCTTACTGCTCTCATTACCTTCTTTATCCCTAGAACACTTCTCAATTTCCTTCCTTCCTTTTTATTCTTATTTTAAATCTCTATAATTAGACTCTCTTGATTGCTGTGTTACTCACAAAAATTTACAGTTCACTATTAAAAAAAAAACATGATTGGCATTAGAATTGTAGCTAATGAACTGTCCAGAATTGAGGGATATTTCTCTCTATATATTTTCTCTGTTTTCTTCTTCCAGCTGGCCTACATTAGCTCCTCATTTTGCATATTTTCTGTCTACTTCATGTCTCTCCTCATTGAATCTTTAGTTTGCCTATATTTTTTGGCTTTTCTCTACATGGTGAACTTGTTATTGTACTCCTTCTCTACCTTATCATCTCCTTATTTCTTTTGTTTATATTGATAAAGGTTTCTCTCTCTCTCTCTCTCTCTCTCTCTCTCTCTCTCTCTCTCTCTCACACACACACACACACACACACACACACACACACGCACACACTTCTATTTGGCATTCCCTGCACCTAGGGGCAACTGTGGAGAGAATGATCATGATTAGCTGAGAATGGTTAGTGATCCTTAATCTTGACTACTTGGTAGTTATTTGGGGTGCTTCTAAAACATTCTATTTCTCAGATTCCATCCTGTCTTCTGTAGAACAAATATGCATACACACTCATTTCTCTGCATTTGTGTTTGTTACATTTAAGCTATGTGGAAAGATAAGTACCAAGACATTAAAATGATAATGAAATTATTGAGATAGAACAGGGCCACTCCCAGGGTGTGGTACCTTGGGGAATTTTTTGTGTGTGGAGTCCCTTTCTATATGGTTATTTTGACTTAAAAATACACTCCACAGAAAATTTTAACACTAAAAAAAAGAACTGTATAAAAGTGCCATATTCTAATTTGTAAATTCCTGACAGGTGTATGGATCAACAGTTCTGAACCCACTTTACTTGTATACTGGTGCTGAACAAGTAAGTAAATGACTAGTAGATAATGGAAGCTAAGTTTTTCACTATCAGAGGAAAAAGTTACAAAGAATCAAAGGAGGAATACTAGAAGAAACTATAAGAATGGATTAGAATAAGATTACCTAACAAGCTCATTTCTTGTTGTATACACATATATGTATACATATATAATACACACATATACTGTCTTTGTTGTGGCTGCTATAACAAAATGCCTTAGAATGGGTAATTTATAAACAACAGAAATTTGTTACTGACTGGTTTGGAGGCTGGGAATATTAAGATCAAAGTGCCAGCAGATTCAGTGTTAGGTGAGAACTCACTCTCTGTCATATTCTCACATGGTGGAAAGGGTGAACAAAATGTCAGGATTTTTTTTTTTTTCCAGTACTTAGGGGTTCACCCAGGGCCTTGCACATGATAGTCAAGTGCTCTACCACTGAGTTGCACCCATCAGGTCTCACTAAATTGTGCAGACTGCCTCAGGCCTTGAATTTATGATCCTCCTACCTCAGCCTCCTAAGTAGTTGTTTTTTTTTTTTTTTTTCTTTAGTGTGGTCTTGTTATGCAGCTCAAGTTGTCCCAGGCCTCTTTTATAAAAACACTAATCTCATTCATGAGGACAGAACCCTTGTAACCTAATCATGTCCCAAAGGCCCCACAGCTTTTTTTTTTTTTCTCTCTTGCAGTATTCGAGGTGCTAAATCCAAGGCCTCAATCATACTTTGCAAGAGTTCTGCCACTGAGCTGCAACCCCAGCCCTTTTTTATTTTTTATCTTGAGACAGGGTCTTGCTAAATTATGCAGGCTGCTTCTGTCCTTGAACTTGCAATCCTCCTGTCTTCACCTCCTGAGGTGCTGGGAGTATAAGAATGCACCACCAGGCATAGCCAAGGCCCTACTTCCTAAAACTGCATTGGGGATTATCTTTCAACATATAACTTTTAGAAAAACAAAACATTCCGACCACAGACTGTGCACAAATAGACATAGAAATAATTATAGGTATGTTGGTATGCATGTGTTAGTGTACACACATGCATTTCCTAATTCTATCTGCTGAGGGGTTAGAAGCAGTGACACCCCAAGAGCACTGAATACAATCACAGTTAAATCTTAGTTTCTAAATACCAATGATTCAGGGGTCTTTGAAGAAATGTTTAGTTCTAAGCCTGGGCAAAAATAGTTCCAAATGACTTTACTGCACCTTACACTATCAACAAGCAAGGAAGGAAGTGCTCAAGGAAGAAAAGAAATGCTAAAAAAAGTAAAGAACAGGAATGGGTCAAAAGGACACAGAAGTCAATTTTAAAGAGATCCCAATGGCCTAAGCTGTGTCAATTTGAGCAACAACATCTACATGAGTCAGGATTTTTTAGAAATAGGACAAATAGGAAATATATATAAGCTCACCCAAGTATAGTGGTGAAAAGTCCTACAATCTGCTATCTGCAAGCTAGAGACCCAGGAAGCCTGGTGGAATAGTTCTACTCCAAGCCAGAAGTTCTGAGAACCACAAACACTGATATCCCAGCTCTAGAAGAAAGTGTAAATTCTACACATGTACAGTGGTCCCCCCCTTATCCACAATAATTCCCCCTTATTCCTCCTCTTATCCACAGTTTCACTTTAAGTTACCTGAAGTCAACCCTAGTCCAAAAATACTAATATTTTTCTCAACTCTTTTAAGTGTGAGCTCTCATCCACACAACATTTATTAAAATGAATTGCTTTAGTTATTCTATTTTTGTGGGGCATCGCTGGTTGCAGGGTGCTGCTCTGGCCAGGAGCCAAGCCCTGCAGTTGGAGACCCACTGCAAGATGGTGAGGGTCGATGGAGTATTGTGCCACCCAGAAAGGAGAATTATGCTCACAGCCACTCCACCAGTCCCCTTGGGACAGCTTGGAGATTTATGCTCCTTATCCAAAGACAATGCCAACTCTGGGAGTTTTTCTGGAAATGGTTCTTTATTGAAGCTTTCTTGTCTGTCTTGTTCTAGAGGGTCAATGGAATGAACCTCTAGAGGGTCATCAGTGAAACAGACAGACCTCAGACCTTGGTTAATGGAATGGACCCTGAGTGCTTTGCACACCGTGCTTATAAACCCTTATTGACCAATCAGAAACTAGCATATCATATTGGGTGACTAGTGCTTACCCAATCAGGTGATATGGTGTGATTTGGGCATAGCCAATCAGGAGACAGATGCAAATGAGGTGAAACTGGATGACCAATATGGGCCAATCATAGGGTGTTAGTTAACTGACCAATCGGGAGGCATCAGATAATTAGGTTGTAGCCTATCAGACATTGAGGCGTTCAAGGAGGGCAGTTGGACGCCAGAACCATCTTTATGGGCTTGACCCTAAAAAGCTTGAGCCAGAGGCCAGGATGTGGGGTAGAGGCCATAGGGATCATCTTGCCCTGGGAAACAGATCTTAGACCTCCAGGCAGGATAGATAGGCCTCTCTCCTTTCTGCGTCTCTAGGCCATATCTCTACATATTTTATTATTAGCTATTGTTAATCTCTGTGACTAATTTATAAATTAAACTTTATCATTCACATATAGTATAGAAAAAACATAGTATATATAGGGTTTGGTTTCAGATGTCTTTGGAGCTGTTGGTACATCTCTTTTAATAAGGGGGGACTTCTGTAAATACTCTTCCCTCCATGAAATGGAAGTTAATACCCCCCCCCATTAAGAACGGGCTGAATTTAGTGTCTTGCTCCCAAAGAATATATTATGGAAAGGGAAAAATAGTAACTTTCTAGTTTTTTTCTAGTCTAGTTTTTGCCTGGTAGAGACACCAGGCAAACACTATCTGGGAGAACAAGAGTACCATCAAGAGTGGTACATCATGTGAATTGTATGTATTCCACACATGATATAATGAGACAAGCACTCTGCCTCTGGCCTTTGTCTTAAAGGTCCATAACTCCATAAATGTTGTGTGTAAGTGTTAGGAGCCATTGAGTCATATCTGACTCATGGCAACTCTATGTACAACAGAATGAAACACTCCCTGACACTGTACCATACCCGGGACTATGTCAGTGCTTCTCTGTTATTCATATGGTTTTTGATGGATGATTGTTTCAGGATTGTTTCAGAAGTGGGCTGCCAGGTCCTTCTCCCATTTTTGCAGTGCTAGGGATCAAACCCAGGGCCTCAGAGCATGCAGAGGAAGCACTCTACCAACTGAACTAAATATAAGCCCAACTCCATAAGTAGTCAAGAGAAAAAAAAATACCAGACACATAGAAATTGAGGAATAGCATACAGAACACCTGATCAGTACTATTCAAAACTACCAAGGCTATCAAAAACAAGGAAAGACTGAGGAACTGTTACAGACCAGACAACTCCATAAGTAGTCAAGAGAAAAAAAAAATACCAGACACATAGAAATTGAGGAATAGCATACAGAACACCTGATCAGTACTATTCAAAACTACCAAGGCTATCAAAAACAAGGAAAGACTGAGGAACTGTTACAGACCAGAGACAAATAAACAGACTTAATGACCAAATGTAATGGGCTTTCCCTGGTAGAATCTTGGCACAGAAAAAGGACATAAGAAAAAATGATGAAATTTGAATATACTGTGAAACTTAGTTAAGTACCAATAGCAATCTCTTAATTTGCCATAGTTGTGTAAGACAATAATAATATTAGGCAGAATTATGTAAAGGATATATAGGAGCTCTCCATACTATCTTTGCAAATTTCCTGTAAACTTAAATTATCCCAAAATAAAAGGTTGACTTAAAAATAAATATCCTGAACATGCTGACATGTGGACTGGAACAGTGTTTCACTTTCCTGTTCCTAAGGGCAGTACTGGTTCCCATTTGCGTTGCATGTGCTTGGTTTAGGCACAAAGGACAGTTCTGACTAGTGTAATAGAGAACAAACTGGCTGAGAACTTCTGAGCAAAGTCTTCCTTGGTCTTAAACTGAAGCACCTGGAAGGAAAAAAAGAGAAAGTCTCTCTTCTGCTTCTTCTGATTGTTGTATATGCCAGTGGATGATTTTGCCCCCTGTGGAACACTTGGCAATGACTGGAGGCATTTTTCCTTATCGCAAATGTGGGTAGAGGACTACAGGGATCTTGGGTAGAGGCCAGAGATGCTGCTAAAATTTTTGCAATGTACAGGATGGTCTCCTACAACAAGTCATCCAGCTCAAAAGGCCAAATGTTCATTATTGAGTAACTGCTATTTGTAATAAGTGCGAGGTAGCAAACATGCTGTGACTGTGAAGACAAAGCAATCAGGCTGAGGATGATAAGATCAAAGGACAGGAAAAAACATTGATTCATGGTGAGAATATTATGGAACCATTGATTTAAACAAGCCTCTCACTGAATTAAACAGCACCTGTCTTGGACTTCTTCCTAGGTAAAATAAGAAGTCTCTTCATTGTTTAAACAACTTTTAGTTGGCATTTCTCAACAGGTAAGCACACCCTAGTTGACACTGAAGGAGAGAGAAGAACAAAAAATTGGTGGTGGTGAAATGCAGCATGTTCAACAGAGGAAAACAATGGCCTAGCTGGGACAAACTTTATCTGAAGTCCTACTTGCTCTGGGAAGACCCCAAAATAACTACCAGTGATTTCCATGCTTAACTGGGTGCTTCTGTCATATTAAACTAATTTTTGTTCTTAGACATTAGAATAGAATTTATCAGTCATTTGATATCAGGAATATATGTTATACCTTTTATACATTCTTTGAGGAGACATCTCCAAAGGTTCTATTCAGAGACATTTAAAATACTGGAAAAGAAAAATGGCATTACCTTTTTAAATTTCCAACTTAGATTTTCAGAACTAAACTTGGAAAATAAATTTTATATTAATTATTAAACACTGGGTAAATGGGAATAGAAAAATGGAGAAAAAATATGATTTTTTTCTTTTTACTTCTTTCTGACATGATTGGAGGGGGAAATTGAGACCTACAGACCATAATGAAATACTTTAAGTGGTCTTATGTTTACTAAGAGATGATTAGTGGCAACAATGGAATCAAGAGAACCAGGCATCTATGGCTAGTAAGACGACCGCCTTAAATGCACTGCTTTAAATATTTGCCTAATTTGAAAGCCAAGGTTCAACAAAGAAGATACTTGAATTTAGTAAGCTAGTATCACCACAGACCTGGTGTCTAGGATTTTATTTATTGGCTCATTCACTCTTTCAATCATTCATTCAGTCACTGGTTCTAGGAATTGAATCTAGAGTCTTGAGCATGCTAAGCATGTATTCTACCACTGAGCTACACCCTCAGCCCTAGGATTTTATTTTTAGGTAATGCTATCTTTCCTTACTACTTGTAAATTCAATAACAACTAGGATCACATTCAATCTGAATAGTACTTAATTTACATTATTAAACACCAAAATTCTTATTCAGTTGCTTGGTAATAAATTCTTGATCTTCTGCATGCAATTTAATTTGACTAACTGGAATGTTGTTATCATTAATAAAGTTACATATAAAAACTATATTTAGCTTTATTAACAAGTCTATTAAGTGACTGGGAGGCAGAAGTAGGGGAGTCACAAGTTGGAGGCCAGAGGAAGCCTGTGCAACTTAGTGAGACCCTATCTCAAAATACAAAGTATTTTGTATTTTGGGGGTATGACTTTGTGGTTGAGTGCTTGCAAAAACCATGTGTGAGGCCCTGGGTTCAACTCCCCAGTACTGCAAAACAAACAAACAAACGAAAAAGGCTATTAAGTAGGCATTATTATTATTACTGGGAGAAAGACCCCGCAACCCACTCCCAAAAATCAATCTGCCATTGAAAACCCTATGAATAGCAGAGAAACACTGACCATAGTGTTTCGCCTGTTGTATCATAGGGTCGCTATGAGTTGGATACATACTCAATAGCACCTAACAACAACAACATTATTATTACACTATTTTCATAAACAGAAGAATAAAAAAACAAAAGCCCAGATCCACATAGGTAATATGCTGGGCCAAGAAGCAATACTAGTTTATGTACTGGGAATGTGTATGACTTCTGTATTACCCGAGCAGTGCCAAGAAGGAACACAGCAGGTATGTCTCAGTGTGGAACACATTAAAGACCAGCACATATCACATTACCACAGGCCCTTCCACAGAACTGAGGTACTAGCAGGTACACACATACAAGAAGAAGGGGATGGTTTTAGTTCTATCTTGCTGGCCCTGTTTTCCCCCTCTTGGGCTTTTTGAGGCAGCCAGTAGAAAAGTGGCCCATAATTGACATCTATCCCACAGCTGTTCTTGATATCTTATTCTTTTTTCATTTTTTTCAACCAACTGGGAAGGTAAGCCTCCTGAAGCCAGAGGCCTTGTTCATGTTGTTCGTGGTTGTATTGGCGCATGGTACATTGTGGGAGCTCGGCAAACATTTGGTAAGTGAAAAAACCAATATTTTACTGTGCGCTGCTATATGCCTGGTATCTCTCTAGTTGCTGAGGATTAGGAGGCAAAGGCTCCCCTGCGCTCCTTGTAAAGATGGTCAATTGTTGTTGTTGTTAGATGCTGTCGAGTAGTGTCAATAGAGGCCTAAAATCGAAGCTTTAAGCGATCTAAACCGAGACTGGAAACTCCAGACTGAAACAAGCGCTGGGCTGGCGCTGGGTGGCGTGCGCGTCTACAAAGTCTGTGGTGGCCAGGTTCTGCTCCTCCGGGTCCTGCTGCGCTAGTAACATCTGCACAGCCAGCAACACACCCGGGAGCGGCTTACACACCAGATGATTTCTCCCAGAGGACCTGCCAGGAGCATTTCCTCCTGGCTCCCAGTCGCCTCCTGGTGCCCGGGGGTTCGGCGGCACACACCTGTCCATAGGATCAGCCCAGCTGCGGCTCAGGCCTGTGGGACTCGGAGGAGGAAGGCGCGCATCCACTGCCCCAGGCAGCAAACCAGAACTGTATAAGGGCCTCAAAAAGAAACAAAACTCTTCCTCTCGGGGTCTCTGCTTCCCAAGGACTTCATCTACTTGGCTCAGCCATTAGGGAGTTGGAAGTCAGGAAAACTGATAGGAGGTGCCCTGGAAAGGTACCCCAAAGGTCTCCGAAAGGTGCTTTCACCCGATGGATTGGGATATGACAGGGTCGAATTGCCTTTCTTCTCCAAGCCTCCAGTTGAGTATAGCCAGAAAAGCGCACAGTGCCCACAAACGCTTCTCCCGCACACAATTCAGACAGTTTGACGTTCCTCTCGTATCTTAAAACCTTGAACAGTTTTGAGAGCCCTGGAAGACGGAGAGCGGCTGTCGAGGAGAAGCAGGGCCTGGCCAGGCCGGGGAGCAGCAGCTGTGGCTGACAGCAGAGCAGTGTCCTCCACTCTCAGAGTCAGCCTTTGCCAGACCAGCCTCAGATGTCCAGGGAAATACCATCTCTTACTTAAGCAAAGAGTTCTGAAGCCGGATTACCTCTGCCAGACATCCCCAAACACTGGCAGTCCAGCAGTCTGTGTGTGGAATTCCGGGAAGGAGGTGGGAGGGGGAAGAGTTAATACGCCAAGAGGGATATTGCATCTGTACCCTCCTGTCAGATATTTCAACAACAATTTTAACAGTTTCACCAACGAAATTTTTTAAAGGAAAGAAAGTCTTCTTCTTCCTCTCCTTCTCCTTCTCCTTCTCCTTCTCCTTCTCCTTCTCCTTCTCCTTCTCCTTCTCCTTCTTCTTCTTCTTCTTCTTCTTCTTCTTTTTGGTGGTACTGAGGGTTGGATCCAGGGCCTCGCGCTTGCGTGCTCTGCAAGTGCTGGACCACTGAGTTGTGCCCCAAGCCCATTTTTTTCTCTTTGAGACAGGGTCTCACTAAGTTAGGCAGACTGCCTCTGGTCTGGAATTTGCGAACCTCCTGCCCCCGCCTCCGGAGGCGCTGGGATTACAGGCGTGCGCCACCGAGCCCAGCTAGATAGTCTTCATTTTTTGATGAGTTTTCTTTCTTGTTTGTATCTCATAATATACAGAATCATATTGCCCACTATGGAAACAAGAAACCAATTGTTAACTTTTACAATCAGTCTTCAGTTTTCTGCTTTTTCTTTTCTTTCGGTACTGGGAGAGGGCTGAACCCAGGGCCTCGGGCATACTTTGCAAGTGCTCTACCACTCTGCTGCATTTTTTATCTTGAGACAAGGTATTGCTAAGTTACACAGGCTGAATTTTTGCATTTTCCCCTAGCTTATTCATGTTTACACTGACTACAAGTTTTAGTTCAGCTGAAACTGTAACTCTAAGAAAAAAATTGTTTTTACATATTCAAATCTTTTTAAAAAGTAATGATTATGATTTTTGAAAAAATCATCTTGTGTGTCTCCCTGATCTTCCTCAAGGCAGTGAGTGATGTGTCCCAAGCCCTTTGACTTGCTCCATTTTATCCAGAGCATCAAACCTGGGCATTGAGCCTGGGACAGTGGATTTAAAATACTCAACCTTTTCTTGTGCCTTTCTTTGTCATGGTCATCAGGCTTTCCAGACCTTTTTGAAGATTATGTAATAGTCATCTTGAGGTACTCTAGTGCTGAAAATGTGAAAGATCATATCTGAAGGGCTTGGATGAGGCTAGAATGATGCTTGTCAAACCCGAGAATCCTCTGCACCCTCCCCCCATAAGTACTAATTACATGTTCACTGAAAGCACGAGTGATGTGTGAATTAACAAAGGAAAGCGTGCCCACACCAAAAGGCCCATTAGCAAACTCACAGACAAATGTGAGCTCCTACTATTCTTACTGTTATTTGTGTCTTTATTACCAGAAAAAAAAAAAAAACATTTGATGAAATTATTTTGAAAGACTTCTTGCCTGGAGTGGCTGATGTCAGCCTAGTACACTCCCCGCGGTACCTGCTTCGCTGGAACTTCGCACCCTCCTCCCTGCCTTCCATCAGCTGTGCGAGCGGTGGGACCCTAAGTCTCCGCTCTCAGCGGGTCAGCCTCGCTCCCCGCAGGAGTACGAGGCCGGGTAGGGACACACGCCAGGCGCGGAACGCCAGTGCGAAGCCGGTGACCCGGCCAGGGACAAAGCGAGATCCGCCAACGCGACCACCCAGCTCTGCCCGCCGCAGTCGGGGACAGCGCCTGGGCCCCTCCCTGAGGCGCGAGGAGACTCACTCTGGCGTGCCGCGCTGTAGCCGCGGGTGGGTTTTCCTGAGTACATTATCCCCGGGCCACTTCGACCCAAGTCGATACCTAAGAAGGCGAAAGCGTGGCGTGAGCGTGAGCGTCTGGGGAGGCCGCGGCAGGGAAGGGGCCAAGCTCTGCTGCAGGCTGGGGGTCCACAGAGGCTGGGCCTGGAGACGAGAGAGTCGGCAGGAAAGCAGCCTGACTGCCAATGCTACCGCCGCACGGCGTAGGAAGAGGGACCGGCGCCGTGTCTTTTCCAGCCGGGTAGGAATGTGAGGCTCCCCTCCTTCGCGGAGTGGGGTACAGGGACCAGAGCTCGCGCTGGTCTGCACCTGGACTCAGTCGACCCGCAGAGCTTTGTCTAGGCCGAACATGGTGCCACCTCCGCCACGGCACTGGGACGTCGCTCTTTGGTGGCAGGACACCAGCCTAGCCCTTAGGAGTTCTGAGCACACCTCTCCATGGCTTCTCCCTCACCGCCCGAAGTCAGACAAGTTCTCCAGGGGACTGAGCAAACAAATGGCAGAACCGACGTAGGCACACTTCATTCCTTTCTCACCTCTTGGGTTCGTCAAAAGGTGCTATTGGTGCAGCTTTCTGTTACTGGGCACAGCAGTCATTTCTTGTCGGAGATGACCCATTGAATCACCGGAAAACTCGACTACTCGTCTTGCTCCAGAAAAAGAAATCTTTTCGAGATCCCAGCATTCATTGTAACATTTAGTATTTCCAGAATGCAGCATTGACTGTTGACATTTATTTTCTGAAAAGGAGGTAGAGCTGCAATGTTATTGTAAGTTTCTAACCAGTTTTTAAAAGGCCAAACAATGCTTAAAACAGGAGGCAAAACATTAGCTAGAAATATTAGCTAAAGCATTTACTGAAAACTGGTACCCTTCTCATAGCTTCTCTTAGCAATTCCCCCCCAACCTATTTTAATCCTAAATGTGCAAGGGGAAGAAGCAGAGCAAAATACATCTTACACTTACATTGCCAAAACTTGTTATATTCAAACAAACATTGAACATTTCTTTATTCTTTGTGGAGATCTGACCACCTAGGCTTAGGAAGTTGGACAGGACTTTTTAATAGTTGAAGTATGGGCTCTTGTTAATTCATACATATAGGGTAAACCTTTCTTGATCTCCTTTTGATGAAACACTGCCTAACTAAGAAAGTGATTAGGAAAGAATACATTTATGGTGCTGAGAGTGAAAGGTCTTCTTTCCTTCTTAGGCTAGCACTATTTTCATACAAATATCTTATTTAAAAATGAAATCAGCTTACCAAAGCTAAGCATTGTTAGTCTTAAACTGGTTTTGTAACAGTGATATATTCTTAATTTTACCTTCTTGTATTGTCTTGTGTGCCAATAATGAAAAGTTAGAGGTTAGAGTTTTGACTAAATCAAAGCTATTCTTACTTAACTTCCTTCCAACTTGGAAGAGGGAGTAGTTTTCCTCCTGAGGTCAAAACAAGATTTAGTTTTCTTTCAGATGTTATCTTCTTGGTCTTCCATTCTAGTAACAAGAAGCCTTGAAAACTTTTTCTCCAGGATATATATAGTATGAAAAGAAGTTGGAATGGCTTTAGTGGTTAATGTATACTGTATTTACTACATTTTCCCTGTAAATATTTTGTGGAGTGTGGTTAATTTTTCACTGTCATCGTCTAAAATAATGAAAATTATACTGCCATCACTGCTTAGGGAGAGAAAGGGAACTAATGAGAGGAGGAAGGCAATAAAAAGGTAATGGAAAGAGAAACACATTTTTTCTCTCATGCAGAATCTATCTGTCATCTATATATCAGTGACATGCAAGCAGAAGAGAGACCATTTGTGGGAAGGAAGGAGGTCAGCAGGAGGATGGAGGCAGGGTGGTGGTGGGTGAACATGAGCAAATATATACATGTATGGAAATGTCATAATGAAATCCATTAATTGGTACACTAAAAAATTACTAATAAAAGGTACAATAAACACAAAAATAATACAAGTTAGAGTTTTGAGAGCAATGCCATCCAGAACTTAAACATCAATGATTTTAAAAATTATTTCATTGGCTATCTAGGCAATTTTTCCTTAGCTGAATAGTGGTGGTTGCTTAAAATCGAGCAAGATGTGAGAACATGTCACTTATATCTTTAGTCTTCTCATTAATAAATAAATATTTTGTCGCTTTTCACAACCTTCTAAATATTTCACTTGCTCTCAAGTGAAGCTTACAAATTGTTTTGCCCTTAAACATGTCAAAATCTTAGTTTGTCCCCTAGCTATTTCTATAAAGTGATATTAGAAGTAACAATTGCTCTGAATTTATGTCTGCTCTCTTATAAATTTAAAGTGACTGTGCTTTCTCCCATTTTTGCCATAAATACATGAATAGGTCCCATTATTTGTGCTAATGACAGAGAAAGTATCTCTCTTGTTGAGCCATAAACTACTGAGAAAAAGGAAGTTCAGATGTGAGTAGATGAATGAAAAGGGGAGCAAAGGCAAGAAACTGTATTGTTCAGGTGTTCATTTGCTCTGGTATAAGTATCCTATTAAAATATCTATTGGGTGTGGTATGGTGGGGCATACCTGTGATCCTAGCACTCAGAGGGCTGAGGCAGGAGGATAAATGCAAGCTTGAGGCCAGCCTGGTCTATGTAGCAAGTTCTAGGCCATCCTGAGCCACACAACAAGACCCTGTCTCAAAAAACCTAAACCAGCCGGGCGTGGTGGTGCACACCTGTAATCCCAGCGGCTTGGGAGGCAGAGGTGGGAGGATCGCAAGTTCGAGACCAGAGGCAGTCTGTGTAATTTAGCGAGACCCTGTAAAAAAAAAAAAAAAAAAAAAAAAAAAAACGGGCTGAGGTGCAGCTCAGTGGTCCAGCACTTGCAGAGCATGCAGGCACGAGGCCCTGGGTTCAACCCCCAGTACCACACATACACAAAAAAAACCTAAACCAAAATTATATCTATTGTCTCTCTCTCTCTCTCTCTCTCTCTCTCTCTCTCTCTCTCTCTCTGTCTATATATATATATATGTCATTGAGATTTAACTGAACAACTCAGAATATCTTATTTACTTCATTTATCTTATATCTTATATCTATTTGGATGCACATATATATATATGGTTACATCTGGGGGGCCAGAAAAACTACACAGATCTTAAGAGATGTTATCTATGTATTACTTTTCAAAGTTAAATTGAATTACAGTAGCAATGTGTAGTATTATGTCCAAGTGCACATGAGACAGGGTTAGCAGAACAAGCATAAAACACATTCTTTTTTTTTAATTTATAAGTGTTAGTGGAGTACAGAGTAATAAGTCATTTGTTAAATACATTATGCAAGTATTAAATCACTTTTGCTTACACATTTATCATCTTACATAATGTACAGAACAGACAACACATTCTGAAAACAGCAAAATAGAGATTTTTTTGTCCCAAGGTGTGTATACATTTTTTGGCACCCTCTGTATATACATGTATATTTATTGTTGTTGTGGTGGTGGTGGTGGCGGTGGTGGTGGTGCTAGGGACCAAACCCAGGGCCCTGCATATGGTAGACAAGTGCTCTACTATTGAGCTACATCCCCAACTCCAAATTTTTGTTTTGTTTTGTTTTTGGAGACAGGGTATCACTGTATTTCCATGTGTGTCTCAATTTCCTGGGCTCCTGGGGTCAAATGGTTCTGTTGCCTCCTTCTGAGTGGCTGGGATTATACCACTTGCCAGGGCATTTGGATGTTAAATAACTGTGAAGATCAGACCAGAAGCCTGGAGGTGTGCTTTTGGTTCTGAGATACTTGGTTTCATGATTTGCAATATAAATGGCCTTTATGAGTTGCCATGTTTCTTTGCTATTCAAATTTATGCACCCACCACTAAGGCCACAAATGAAGAAAGGGAAGGCTTCTATCAGCTTCTGCAATCTGAAATAGATCAAACATGCAATCAACACATACTGATAATCACTGGTGACTGGAATGCAAAGGTTGGAAACAAAGAAGAAGGCTCGGTAGTTGGAAAATATGGTCTTGGTGACAGAAACGAAGCTGGAGATCGCATGATAGAATTTTGTCAGACCAATGACCTTTTCATTACAAATACATCTTTTCAACATCATAAACGGAGACTATATACATGGACTTCACCAGATGGAACATACAGGAATCAAATTGACTACATATGTGGAAGAGAGGATGGAAAGGCTCTGTACAAAATGTCAAAACAAGACCAGGTGCTGACTGTGGATCAGACTTCTCATTTTCAAGTTCAAACTGAAGCTGAAGAAAATTAGAATAAGTATATGAGAGCCACGGTATGACCTTGAGTATATCTCACCTGAGTTCAGAGACCACCTCAAAAATAGGTTTAATGCATTAGACACAAATGGTAGGAGACCAGAAGAGTTATGGCATGACATAAAAGATATCATTCAAGAAGGAAGCAAAAATTCTTAAAAAGACAAGATAAAAAGAAAGGACCAAATTACATGTCAAAAGAGACAGCAGAACTTGCCCTTGAATGTCCAGAACCTAAAGTGAAAGGAATACATGACGAAGTTAAGGAACTAAACAGAAGATTTCAGAAGGCAGCTCAAGAAGACAAAAACAAATATTATAATGACATGTGCAAGGAGCTGGAGGCAGAAAACCAAAAGGGAAGAACACGCTCTGTGTTTCTCAAGCTTAAGGAAGTGAAGAAAAAATTCAAGCCTCGAGTGGCAGTAGTGAAAGATTCTACAGGGGAAATATTAAATGACGCAGGAAAAATCAAAAGAAGATGGGAAGAATACACAGGGTCATTATACAAGAAAGAATTGGTAGATGACCAACCATTCCAAGAGGCTGCATATGAAGAGGAACCAATGGTGTTGAAGGATGAAGTGGAAGCTGCCTTGAAAGAACTGGTGAAACACAAGGCTCCAGGAATTGATGGGATACCAATAGAGATGTTTCAACAAACAGATGCAGCACTGGAGGTGTTAACATGTTTATGCCAACAGATTTGGAAAACAGCTACTTGGCCAACTGACTGGAAGAGATCC
>VMDO01002938.1:27688-63565 GCA_007922755.1 Pedetes capensis | reverse complement strand
AAAAGGGATCCAAACTATCGGACAATAACATTATTATCACACACAAGCAAAATTCTACTAAAGATCATTCAGAAGCAACTGCAGCAGTGTATAGACAGGGAATTACCGGAAAATCAAGCAGGATTCAGAAGAGGGCGGGGAACCAGGGACATCATTGCTGATGTCAGGTGGATATTAGCTGAAAGCCGAGAATATCAGAAAAATGTCTATCTATGTTTTATTGGCTACGCAAAAGCATTTTGCATGTGGATCATAACAAAAGCATTTTGCGTGTGGATCATAGCAAATTATGGATAACACTTCGGAAAATGGGAGTACCAGAGCACCTAACTGTACTCATGAGAAATCTGTACATGAACCAGGAGGCAGTTGTTCGAACAGAACAAGAAAACACTGCCTGATTTAAAGTTGAGAAAGGTGCGCGTTAGGGCTGTATACTTTCACCATATCTCTTCAGTTTATACACTGAGCAAATAATCCGAGAAGCTGGACTTTATGAGGAAGAACGTGGCATCAGGATTGGAGGAAAACTCATTAACAACCTGCGTTATGCAGATGACACAACTCTGTTTGCTGAAAGTGAAGAGGATTTAAAACATTGACTGATGAAGATCAAAGATCATAGCCTTCAATATGGGTTGTGACTAAACATCAACAAAACAAAAATCCTTAGGACTGGGTCAGCACACAACTTCACAATAAATGGAGAAAAGATTGAGGTTGTCCAAGATTTTGCTTTGCTTGGCTCTATGATCAACACCCACCGAAGCAGCAGTCAAGAAATCAAAAGACGCATTGCTCTAGGAAAAGCTGTGGCAAAAGATCTCTTTAGAGTATTGAAAAGTAAAGTTGTCACATTGAAGATGAAGGTGTGTCTGACTCATGCCATGGTATTTTCAGTCACATCATATGGCTGTGAAAGCTGGACAGTGAACAAGAGAGACAGGAGAAGAATTGATGCTTTTGAGTTGTGGTGCTGGAGATGTCTATTGAATATATCATGGACTGCCAAAAGAACCAACAAATCTGTCCTAGAGGTGCAACCAGAGTGCTCCTTGGAAGCAAGAATGGCCAGACTGTGTCTTACATATTTTGGACATGTAGTCAGGAGAGATGAATCCCTAGAGAAAGACATCATGTTCGGGAGAGTGGCAGATCAACGCAAAAGAGGAAAACCCTCCACCAGATGGATTGACACAGTGACTGCAACAATGGGCTTAAACATAAATAAGATCATTTGCCTGGCACAGAATCGGGAAGTGTTTCTATCTGCTGTACATAGGGTTGCTATGAGTCGACTCGACTTGACAGCACCTAACCACCACAACATTAGGAGTTGCCTAGTCACTAAGATGTGGTGGTATTTGGTTACAGCTGTAGTAAAGAAGGGAAGGCAGACATGCTTGGGAGATAAAAGTGATGGTCCAAAAGAGATGATCAATTCAAACTAAACTGTACTATCTTGGTTTCAGACTCTGGAACCAAAGTTCTTTTAGATGCATGCATCTAAATGCTCTTTTAGATACTGGTTTATCAGCTCAGGCTCAGCACTCCTTGCACAGCGATGCTGGTGACCATGTTGGAAATAGCATATACAGGACAGCCTTCTTGCTTGCACCAATACTGGGGACCAGGTCAATTCCTTTGATTTCCAAGACAAGGCATGAGAGGACCAGGATGAAAAGGAAGCGTTGTTTCTCTTATCTTGTACTTCTCATTGCTTCTATCAGATGCCCATACTCAACACTACACAGAAACTTCTGCCAATGCAACCATCAAACACCATGTTGCCATCTCTAATGGTCAACTCTTTTTTTTTTTTTTTTTTTTTGCGGTACTGGGGGTTGAACCCAGGGCCTCGCACTTGCATGCTTTGCAAGTGCTGGACCACTGAGCTGCACCCATAGCCCATTTTTTTAAAACTTTTTTTGAGACAGGGTCTTGCTAAGTCATACAGACTGCCCCTGGTCTCGAACTTGCAATCCTCCTGCCTCCGCCTCCCAAGCTGCTGGGATTACAGCCATGTGCCACCGCACCCAGCTCTTAATGGTCAACTCTTAAACAATCATTGTATATAACCTTTCAGCAACATTTCACAGATGTGACCATTCCCTTTTCCTAGAAGCTTTACTTGACTTCTAGGATAATACTCATTTAGTTCTTCTACTTCTGTGGTTGTTCCTTTTATTTGTCTTTGCTGGTTCCTCCTGATGGCTGTGATATCTAAAAGTTGAAGTGTCCCAGGAGTCAGTCTTTGGAATTTTTGTCTCCATATACATTCATTCCTTTAATGAGCTCACAGATTATCATGGCTTTAAATAACATACTACATACAGATGACTCTACAATTTGTATCTATAGCCTGTTCATGAATTCTAAATTTGTATATTCCAACTTCCCACTTAACTTTTTCTCCACTTGAACTTCTAATAGCCACCTCAAATTTAATATGAACTTTTGCCTTTCTCCTAAATTTTTGTTCCTTCAGTCTTTTTCATCTTAGTAAATGACAAATCCATATCTAACAATTTTATCATGCCAAAAACCTAGTAGTCATACTTGATTTCTTTTCCTTTTGTACCCTAACTCAATCTGTGAGGATATCTTGGAGGCTATACCTTAGAAACATCTCCAGTTTTTCTTTTCTCATCACCACTACCATTATTCTGGTCCAAGCAATCATCTCTTTCCTGGGTATTGTTAAGATCTCCTAATTAGTCTCTACCTCTAATCATTCTCCTTTTAACTTATTATCTATATTGCAGCCAGTGTGATCTTTCTAAAGTAAAATTACAACCATGTCTCATCCCTATTCAAAGCCAGATGACGATGCCTCAAATCATACAATTCACAGTTCTTAACATAATTCAAAGGGTCCTACATGAATAGGTCCCATTATTTTCTCTCTGAACTCATTTCCTTCCTCTCTTTCCCTCACATACTCTGTTCCAGTCACAATGGCCTCCTTTCTAAACTTTGCAACTACTAGGCACACTTCTACCTCAGGGCATTCTCCTTTACTTCCTTTGGGTCAAATATCACATATCCGGGAGACTTTTTATAGCCATTGCATATAACACCTTTCTCAACATTTACTTTGCATTTTCTTCTTCATAACATTTATCACCTGATATATTATTTATCTAAAGGTGTAACTACTCTAACATTGGTTGATTCAGCAGCTCACAATGGTCCAATGGCAAGTTTCTGGCCACTTTAACATGCTGATTTGTCCTCAGGTTTGTCCTTTCATGATTGATGCTATTCTAGAAAGTTCATTTTCATATCACATTTAAAGACAGAAATAATGAGAATGGTTTACTTTTGGACACTCCTTTTTAGGAAGCAGGAAAATCTTTCCTGTGTGCCTACAAAAGCTTTACTCTTGTGTCTTTTTAGCCAGAATTGTCTCACAAGCTGATTGGTAAACCAGTCATAAACAGAGGAAAGAAACTACCATAAGTAAATTAAATTAATTGGGACTTACTTCTTGGGGTTTGGAGGGACTTAGAATTTCCTAAAATGCTTGGCTACTTTTGTAAACAAGTCAGGGTTCTATTGCTGCAGGCCAGGGTTCTATTAGCAACAAATAAATAGGGATAATGGTTGTTGAGTAGACACCTTACTAGTGTCTTCCAGGGCTGGGGTTGTATCTCAGTGGTAGAGCACTTGCCTAGCATGTGAGAAGCCCTGGATTCCATCCCCAATATGGGGGGGGGGGAAGAAAAGAAAAAAGAGCCTGTGTTAAAAATGTCTTCCAAACATATGATCAATCCCAACTCCATTTTCTTAGCCACATCTTTTCTAAATAGAAAAAGATGTGGATGACAAATTTCACCTTCCCAGGTAAGTCCCCTGCCTGCCCTACCAACCATTTAGCTCTGTTGTATTTAATTGTATTCATTTATAAGAAGATTTTCTATTTTCTGAATAGCTAAAAACCCTGACACTTAGTGACATAATGTAACAACTTATTTGTCACAATTCTGCAATTTGGGATAGTCTTACCTGGATGGATTTAGCTGGTCTTACCTGGGGTCGCTGAGGTGGCTGAGACTGATCATTTACTAGCCAACTAGGAGCTAGGACTATGTCTCCATGTGGTCTTTTAAGAAGACCAGGCCAGGTTTCTTCACATGGTGATCAATAACATAGGAAAAGAGCAAGGCCTAAATGTAATAGTACTTGAGTTTCTGTTTCTCACATTTGCTGATGTCCCACTGATCAGAGCAAGTCATATTGCAAAATCCAAAGTCATTGAGAGGGTCCATACAAGAGCATGAATACCATGAGATTTGATTTACTGGGGATAATCATGTAACAGTTTATCACAAGAGATTAACCATTGAAGAGGGAAAAAAATCAATGTAAAAACTGTGAAAAATAAAAACAGCCATTATTTTCATGAATATTATTCAACTTCTCTCAGTTGTGTCTGAGTAAAATATAAAAATGAAAGTTTTTGTTGTTGTTGTTGCTGAGGATTGAACCCAGGCCCTTGCACATTCTAAGCATGCACTATTAATAATGAGAATATTAATTCTGTATAGTAAAACTTTTTGTATGCATAATTTATTATGTGTTTTAAAATTAATAAAAAGTAAGTAATATAAAACTGAATTCAAGTGGGACATGAAGGCAACAATTAGAATCAGATACAGGATAATGGTAAAGCATCATCATAGATATTTTTCATAAACAAAAGCAACCAAGTACTTTCTTGATTTATCCTCTGCCTATTGATGTTATTTTACCCAGTACTATTGGTTTGTAAAAACAAAGTTATATTGTTATTAAAATAAAACAACTAGGTGCAGCAGTGTGGTGCATGCCTATAATCTCACCAACTTGTGAGGCTGAGGCAGGAAGATTTCAAGTTTGAGACCAGAGGCAGTCTGTACAATGTCAGGAGACTCTGTCTCAAAATAAAAAATAAAGAAGGGAGTATGGATGCAGCTGTACCATTATGGTATCCGATCTTGTCCGATCTCAGAAGCTAAGCAGGGTCAGTCCTAGTTAGTACTTGGATGGGAGACCCCCTGGGAGCCCCAGATATTGTAGGCTTGGGAGAAGGACCAGGCAACCCACTCCCCAAAAATTATCTGCCATTGAAAACCCTATGAATAGCAGAGAACAGTAACAATACTGTTTTGCCTGTTGTACATAGGATCGCTATGAGTTGGATACCTGACTCGATGGCACCTAACAACAATGGGTGCAGCTCAGTGGTATAGCATGCTTGAAACCCTGGGTTCAACCCCCTAGTACAGCAATCAATCAATCAATCAAAATAAAACCCAGAAAACTGTGTTCAACTTGTAAACTTCATTAATTACTTGGCCACATATCCTTAAAAAGACCTCTTTTCCCTTATGATCTAATGATAAGGGAGTAAGTAGCTTCTGATTGCTGTTCATTTGTCAAGCTTCCCTTTTGTGGCTAGTAGTCTCTGAAGTGTTTGTCATCACAGAAGAGAAAATAATTTGTTGAACTATATTTTTTCTTATGAAGTATTTAACCAAGATGCTGTCCTGGCAGATTCTATCTCTCTCCATGATTGCAATCATATTATCAGCAAGTCATTCAACTGGTCTCTGTTCAAATATGAAAAATTTTTACTTTCTTTAATCACTTAATTATTTTTTAGTTTTTATAGAGACTTGCTGTGTAGCCTAGCCTGTCCTGGAACTTGAAATCTTCCTGTCTCAACCTCTCCAGTGCTGGATTGCTGCCATGCTCCACCATACCTGGCCTCAGAATTTTTTTAATAGCTTCTCTCCTTCTTTCCCTTCTTACTTTTTTTCCTCCTGCAACTTTGTCATCTACTTCTCTCTCCCCACTTTTTGTGTTTTATTATTTCTCTAAAATAACCATTCACATGACTCAACATAAAGTACTTGAAAAAAATATTGTCATCACCAGTGTTAAAATTAAGAACCATATGATCATAGGCTTTGGTTTGATCTTGGAAAGAAGTATAGGAGATATGTCCTTTGTGTTCAAGGATGGGAACCTACTTTTTGTCCCTGCACTTAACACAGTTTTGCATTTGTTGCTTTTCCCTGAGAAACTTAAAATACTTCCCATGATTTTTAAGATTAAGAATGAATAAATCCATCAACTTGTAGGGAATTATCTGGACACCTCTGGGGTGGACCAGGAGGGTGCCCAGACTGAGGCCCACTCAGTCCGGGCAGAGGTGTGAGCCCTCCCCAGATCCTGCCCTGTTCCTGCCCCTCCCACCTCTGGTCACTCTTAATCTAGGAACCTGGACTAGGACCTATTTGATTTACTAAGAGCCAATATGGCTACCCAAGTACCAGTTCACCCTTCACCTACTTTTTTACCCTTCACCTATTTTACTCCTACCCCTCCCATGGAGTGATCCAAGATGGCCCCTGACCAGCCTAGCTCTGGTGTGGCCTCCTTCAACCTGATTGGCTGCCCGGAGCCACCCGACCGGTTAAGAAGGGATGCTCAGTGATTGGTCCAGCCTGCACCTAACCCGCCTATTGTAATTGCACTTTTCCAAACCCTCACGTGGAGAACTGCCCCTCCCTGCATAAGCCACTCTCTGATTGGCTATGCCCTAGTCTGCACCCCCACCCAGAGAGTATATAAACTGACCACTAACTACCCCAAGGTTCCTTTTGTCTCCTACACTCCAATCACCTTGACCTGTCCGTCGCACCCCACACCTGACTTCGTGACCAGAGACAATCCCCGCTTTGATCATCCAGACCTTCAATCAAGCCACCAAGAGGCAAGACTCTGAGAGTCAAGAATGATGACCTCGAGCAAGAAAAGAAGATCTCTCAACCCCCTCATCCCGGGGAGGAAGTGAGAGGGGAAGACAACCAGCGAGAGGCAAGAACATCGGACTCCACCAACATTGGCTGCTCTCTAGTTACAGCTGTACTCCCAAGTTATAGGTGCTATAAAATAAAGGTTTCTGTTTGTTATTGAAGGCTCCTGAGGTCCTTCTTGGTGCCCCTGACCAGCTCTTGCCCACTCCCGAGGGTCCCCGAGTGAACTGGTGTTGAGGTGAAGCCCCATGATCTATTGCCAGGCCAAAGCGGGCCCAAACATCAACTATGGAGATGATAGATGCTATCTGAATAGTTTCATATCCTTAATTAAGCAGCTACTAAAATATAATTAAAACTTAGGGCTAATTGACAGTTTCCAGAATTTAGACCACAGACCACAGGTCCATAAATGCATAGCCATGTTGTACATGATTCAAAGGACACTTTTCTTAAAAAAAATTAAATGATTCTTTTTAAGAGAATGCTTTCTCTTTTAATAATAACCTGAAATTTTGTTTTTATTCTTCACATATTTTGGGTAAGATAAAATCAATGGTATCACAATTTAAATTTATAAGTAAATATATTTATTATACCATACATTTATTTATTTATAAATAAATACATATTTTAAATATATGACCACAAATTCAAGGAAATCTAAAACATCAGTTCATTGATAACACATACAAAGCCAAAATCCAAAATGAATCAAACCAATATTCGCCATATGTTGGTAATACTAAGAAATTGCTGTCAGCTGTGAGCAATGAGACCCCCTCCTTTATTCTCCTCTAATTAATGGTTTAAGGACACTAGGATTTAGCTTCACCTAAAAGGGGTTTTCTGCAGTAATAGCACCCTAGCATCTGATCCTGCCTGATCTGAGAAGCTAAGCAGAGTTGGCCTGGTTAGTCCTTGGATGGGAGATCACCTGGGAATACCAGGTGCTGCAGAGTAGGGAGAAGAATGTGACAATCCACTCCTGAAACAATGTGCCATTAAAAACCATATGCATAGCAGAGAAGTACTGACATAGTGCCCAGCATGGCACAGTGTCAGAGAGTGCTTCGTTCTGTTGTACGCAGTGTCACTATGAGTCAGGCCCAAGTTGACAGGAACCTAACAACAACAACAACAAAAAAAAAAAAAAAAGAAAGAAAAGAAATTCAGACCCAGGCAATCCAGGGTGGTTGTGTTCTGGTTCTGTCAAGTTGTCTGGGATCCTGCTTTCCTATATCCCTCTGCATAGCCATCCTTAGCCCATGGCTTCCATACCCAGAGTCATTTCATGGACAAAGCTGGCCTTGCTGCCCCAATCATCAGAGCTGAGTTATTGCCTTCATTTCATGCAACTGTCCTGCTTGCATCACCTTGACCAGTACTTACATAGCCACATCTCCCCACAAAGAGGCCGGGGCACACAGTCTTCGTCCTAGATAGTAACACAGCCATCAGTAATGTGACACAATCCAGTTATGTTAGAAAATGGGGAGAATGGACACTAGGGAGGCTAACAGAAGACCAGTGCTAAGGCAATTAGTGAAATCAGATCACCCTTTTCTTCTAGATTTTTGTTTATTTTTAATTTTTAATTATTTATTTATTTTTGGCCACTAGAGTCTACGAAGATCCTTCAATTATGAGTAGGAATAGCCTACCTATGACCCTATTCTTTCCTTATTTCTAAATTAGAAATTTACTTTCCCAATCTGCTCTAGGACACAGAAATCTGACCTAGGTTGCAAATCAGATGGTAGCACTCAGGACTTTGATTCGGAAGTGAATAATGTGAACAAGCAAATACTTGTGTGCATCTGTTTTGTGAGGACAATAGCAGACATATCAAAATTCCTGGGGCAACAGTGGCAAAGATCCATGCTCATAGTTGGCAATACAATTTGTGGGGCCTGTGTCCTGTGCAGTGCCTGCAGTGTTCCCAGGAGAGCCATCCTGGAGTTTAATTTGGGAAGTTTTCCTAGGGGAGTAGCCTTTCTATGAATTTTTTTTTTTTTTTTTTTTTTTGTCATTTGCAAAGAGTCAGAACCAATATCCTTTCCTGCTTCAATTATTCATAGAGCATTTCTGAGGTTTGTGCCTGTATTAGTGGCTAGGGCTGCTGTAACAAAGTATCACCAACTGGATGGCTTAAGCAACAGAAATTTATTGTTCCAGAGTTCTGAAGGTCATAAATCAAAAATCAAGGGCTGGGGATGTTACTCAGTGATAGAGCACTTGCCCAGCATGCGCAAGACCTTGAGTTTGATCCACTGCACAGCAAAACAAAGTTGTTGGTGGGGTTGGTTGACTCTGAGAGAAGGATCCATTCTAGGCCTCTATCCTTGGTTTGTAGATGGCTGTCTTCATATTCACATTTATGTCCAAATTTCTCATGAGGATACCAGTCTTATGGCATTAGGGCCTACTCTAATAAGTTCATTTTAACTTGATTACATTTATAGAGACCCTATTTCCAAATAGGCTTGCAGCCGTAACCCTGTAGTGTCTGATCCCTTCAGATCTTGGAAGCTAAGCAGGGTCGGCCTGGTTAGTACTTGCATGGGAGACCACCTGGGAACACCAGGTGCTGTAGGCCTGGGAGACAGACCCAGCAACACACTCCTAAAAATCAATCCGACATTGAAAACCCTATGAATAGCAGAGAAGCACTGACAATGATGTTTCGCCTGTTGATTGTAGGGTCGGATACCAACTGGACAGCACTTAACAACAAGAACAATTTCCAAGTAAGTACACATCCTAGGGTACTCATGGATAGGACTTCAACATATGAATTTTGAGGAAAACAATTCTACCCTCAACAGCACTAAGAACCCTCTCAGATGCAGGTTTGTCTTAGGACATGTTACAGGCACAGTAGCCACAAATTCAGTGATAATTCTGAAAACCCCCCCACCCCCCGCCTTCCAAACAACTTCAAGGCACATGAATCGATGATAAATATAGAATAATTTCATGGATTTTTTTCAAAAAGTGTTGTACAGATATAATAAACATAGGCTATTTATAACTGACCTACTGCAGACCTTCTTTAGTGGTTCCTATTCCAACTGAAAAGAGAATAAGAGATAAGAATAAGGATAAGCAATTTTTATTGTGAAGGCTTTGGACATCATGCCTGCAGTAGACACCACTGTAGCTGTGAGGATCTGGGCAACCACTTAGGTTGTGGAATCTGTAACTCAGCACATTTTTTCTGGCTCATCCATCACATGTCTTCTCAAAAAATCACAGAACTGAAGAACTTGTTTTTTATCCCTTTCAGATTTTACTTTGTTTGTTGTTTGTTTTTGCCATACTGGGGGGTTGAACCAAGGCCTCACTCATGCTTTTGCAAGGACTCTATCACTGAGCCACACCTCTAGTCCATTTTTTACTTTTTATTTGAGACAGGGTCTCACTAAGTTATATAGGCTGCCTCTAACCTCAAACTTGTGATCCTGCAGCCTCTGCCTCTTGAGTCGATGGATTTACAGGTGGGCACTGCCAAACCTGGCTTCCTGTCACAGTTTAATGGAATACTGGCAATATACACACACCTGCTGTTTGCCACACACTTCTCTCCTCTACTGGATTTTTAAAAACTTGTTTTTAGTGCAGGGTGTAGTGGTGCACGCCTGTAATCCCAGCAGCTTGGGAGGTGGAGGCAGGAGGATCGCAAGTTCGAGACCAGAGTCAGTCTGTGTAATTTAGCGAGACCCTGTCTCAAAAAGTACAAATATGCTGAGGGTGCAGCTCCGTGGTCCAGCACTTGCAGAGCATGCAAACATGAGGCCCTGGGTTCAACCTTCAGTACCACACACACACTCACACAAAATAAATAAAATAAAAATTAAAAAACATAAAAAAAACTTGTTTTTAAATAAAATTCTATTTTGGAAAGGTTCCAGTATATCCAATCACGGAAAGAATAATGTAATGAACATCTATATACTCATGACTCCAACTAGACAATTCCCAACTTATGGCTGATTTTACCATGTACTGATTCTCAACTGGGGGTGATTTTGTCCCCTGGAGACATTTAACAATGTCTGGTGTCAGTGGGGAAGGGATACAACTGGCATCTTGTAGGTAGAGTCAGGGATGCTGCTAAATATCAAACAATGAAATATCAAACAACAAAGAATTTTCCAGTCCAAAGTGTGAATATGTGGAAGTTGAAAAATCTTGATCTATCTCTATATCCATTGCCCCCCCTTAGAATTATTTGGAGAAAATTCCATATATTGTATTTCTTTTTCCCCTACTTTTTTACTAATATTTTATTGTAGCAAATTTTAGATCAACATATGTGCATAACTATGCTCAGAATAATGTTAGGTGCTAAATTTTATTCCTTTTTCTCATTATTTTAGCCAACCATTTCTTTGTTTATTTATTTTAATTAGCATAAACGATAATGGGTTTTGTTATGACATTTTCTCTTTTCCTTCCTTCTTTCATTTCTCTTCTTTCTTTCATTTCTCTTTCCTTCTTTCTTTCTTTCTTTCTTTTTTTATTTTTGACTGTGAATAGGATTTATTTGCAACAATGGCAAACAGTCAGCACCCTGGTCCCAGCCAACCTTTGTGCAGTGAATGATTTCAAACATCCTGGGTTCTCTGCTGGGAAGATGCCCAAGATAGGGCATGTCTTTGGACCCAACACCAAGGAAAGAAGGGATGCAACTTGAATCATTCCCTGGTTTGATAGCTCTCAGTGGATCAGCTCAGAGGCCTTTGTTTTCTCTTTCATAATCCAAAGGCATACCTTAGTGTGAGCTTCTCAGGGACTCCAGGAATCAGAACCATATGAAGAGTTTGTTTGCACTTGGGTCCCATCCCTATGGCTCCTGTGAGGCTGTGATTGCAGTTCCTAAGTACAAACCTCATCCAGACACTCTTATGAATTTGTTGTGAGCACATGGACAAATGGAAAATAAATAGCCGAAGGAGCTGGCTCACAATAAGATGTTGCAGAAAAGGGAGCAACTGGGACAACTGAGACAAAGGGAGCAACTGGGACAAGTGAAACTTCTGTTGGTACACAGTAAACCATAGCAAAAAGTCCCTCCTGCAGCTTTCTGCAGGAGGAATGATCCCATGATAATACCTAATGCTTATTGAGCACTTATTTATTACAGTCTGACACTGGGCCAAGGCCTTGAGATGCGTCCTGTCATTGGGCCCTTACAACAGCCCTTTTGACAATGACCTGCTATTGCCCTTACCAATAACGTTTATTTCAGTAATAAAACCCCATTTTACAAATGAGGAAACTGAGACCTTGAAGGCTAAGAACAATTCTCCTAAGGTCATACAGTTTGCAAATGGAACCCAGCTCTAGTTAGCTTCAAAAACCCTACTCCTGCCACACTGCTGGCCCTGCATCCAAGGCACAGTTCCCTGTCATGTAGACCTAGCACACAGGGGAGAGAAGAACAAGATCTGCCTGCTGGGGTAGACCTTCACAAAAACAGGGACCTTGTTTAGTTCACTGCTATGTCCTCAGTATCTAGAACAGTGCCTGGCACATAATTGTTAGAAGAATGAAAGAACAAATTATTATGGGCCATTTGTCACCTAACCTCAGCCATTGCCATCCCACTCCCAGCCTGTGACTTTGTGGGGGTGATGACTCATTATGACATTTTCATGTCATGATATGTGACATATATCATGTACTTTGCTCATATTTACCCCATTGTCCTCTCTTTTCCCCCTCCACTGGTCCCCACCCCCCAAAGACTTCCCCTTCTACCTTCATGTCATATATATATATATATATATACATATATATATATATATATGTATGTATGTATGTATATATTTAATCTGTATTTGGCATATGTCTTTCTGAGTCTGGCTTATTTTACACAATGTAATGCTCTCCAATTCATCCATTTTCCTTTAAGTGACATAATTTTGTTCCTATTATGGTTGAACAAAAATCTGTCATGTATGTAAATATACATGTGTGTATATATATATCTTGGTTATTGTGAATAATGCTGCAATAAACATGAATGTGTGGGTATCTCTCTTGTATGCTGACTTAGATTCTTTCTGGTATATATCAAGAAGTGGTACAGTTGAATCATAAGGTAGTTCTATTTTTAGTTTTTTGACTAACTTCAATAAGAATTTCAATTGTAGCTGGACTAATTTACATTTCCACCAACAGTGTATGAGGGTTCCTTCCTCCCACCCCCTGCATTTTCATTAGCATTTATTGTTTGTCTTCTTGATGATAGACATTCTGAAAGGGTGAGATAGAAAATTAATGTGGTTTTGTTTGTATTTCCCTGATGGCTAAGGATGTTGAGCAGATTTTTTTTTTTTTTTTGGCCATTTGTAGTTTTAAAAACTGTCTATTCAATTCATCTGGCCACTTATTGATTGGATTATTTGGGGGGATTTGTGTTCAATTTTTTAAGTTTAAAAAATATACTCTAGGTATTAATCCCTTGTTAGATGTATAGCTGACAAAGTTTTTCTCCCATTCTGTAGCCTCTCTTCACTCTGTTAATTATGTCCTTTATTGTGCAGGAGCTTTTTAATTTCATGTAATCTCATCCTTGCTGTTATTTCCTGGGCTATTGCAGTCCTACTGAGAAAGTCCTTGTATATGGCTAACAGACATCATATTTTGACTGCAAATATTTAAAAAGTAACACATTAAAATTACTCCACTTAAAAATTAGCACTAATTCATTATATTATTTAATATCTAGTTAGTGCTCTAGAGATACCATGGAGGAATCTGATATGAGATGGCCTAGTCTTGAAAATCATACACTATCATCATTTCTGTCATATCCTCTTTGTTATGAATAAGTCATTAAATCATAGCCACATTCAAGTTTCTAATTCTTTCTTTTCTTTCTTTCCTTTTTTCCCCTTTCTTTCTTTCCTCCTTCCTTCCTTTCACAGCACTGGGAGGCTGAACCCAGGGCCTTGCTCATGTTTTGCAAGCACTCTGCTGCTGACCTACACCTCCCAGCTCCTCTTTTATTTTTTATATTGAGACAGGGTCTCACTAAGTTATGGAAGCTGCCTCTGGCCTCAACCCTAGAATCCTCCTGCCTTTGCCTCCGAAGTTGCTGGGATTATAAGTATATGCTACCATGCCTGGCATGGTTCTACTATTTTAAAGCCATCATATCCTCTAAGTCTCTCTAGATCTGTTATTTCCCTGTCCTTTTCCTTCTCCCACCCTTGCATCCCATTCATTAGAAATAAAAAGTCATTTGTCCAATAAAGTGTTCCACAGGCTTTTTATGCTTTTGGGTTTTTTTTTCTGATAGAATCCTCATGGATTTTATTACTAAATTCATCTGTCCCCTTTCCAATTATCAGAACAATCATATTCAGGTTTGAGTTTTTGTTTACTTGTCTGATTATTTGGGCAAGACTATTTTGTAGATCTCTCATGTGTCTGTCAGCTTGTCCTGTGGGAGCTTGTGTGTTGCTGTGATGCTGAAAGCTATACCACTGGTATCTCAGATATCAGCAGGGCCACCCATGAGTGGACAGATTTTGGCTGAACTTCCAGACTAAGACATGCTAGGGAGAAGTTTCTGGTAGCCCACTCCCAAAACAATTAGTAACTGAAAACTCTATGAATAGCAGAGCAGCACTGTCAAGTATAGTGCTGGAAAATGAGACCCCTATGCTGAAAGGCATTCAAGAAATTACTGGAGAAGAGTTGCCTCCTCAAGGTAGAGTCAACCTTAATAATGGGAATGGAGTTAAATCCCTGGAACCTCCTTTTGCTTATGTGGCCTGACTCAAAATGAGAAGAAACATAGTGCCTGGAACAATGAGCTCAAACATAAGATGATCATGTGCATGGCACAGTGTTGGGTAGTGTTTTGTCCTATTGTACATAGAGTTGCTATGAGTTGGATTTGAATCAACAGCAGCTAAAAAAACCCAACCTTTCCTAGATGGTATTGCATACCTCTACTCAGAGGCACATAATATGCAGTGTCCTTGCTTTTTTTGTGATGCTAGCCATCTTCAATGATCCTTGCCAGGATCTGTTACTTTACTAAGACTTGCAAAAAATATCCCAATAGTTGAATTTTCAAAGTCTTCATTTACTTGGTAGACTATACCAATAAACACAGTATTCTCTTCATCAATTATTTGTTGCCCTAAGGTCTGCCTGCTTATATCTTGTGTGACTGCCCAAGTGGCCTCTGGTGTTAGAAATCCTGCTCCGCTTAATTTTGTCATGTTTAGTTCCCAGGCTGATAGTATAGTACCTTATCATAGGGCTCAATACCTGGTAAATATAAATATTATCATCAAATAGTAATAGTTAACTTTCTGAGTACATCTTATGTCCTGAATGCTATACTAAGCATATGTGAAATAGCTCCTTTTATTCATCATATTTTACAGATGAAGAAACTGGAGAATAGAAAGGTTACTCTTGCTCAAGATCACATGGTTAATACGTGTCAGAGGCAGAATTTGAGTCTAGGTAGGCTGATTATACAGCCTACTCTCTCAACCATTAGATGATCCTATGATAACATCATGATCCTCACAGAGAGGAGCAGATATGTGACAGCAACTAAAAAGCTCCTGAGTGTAGTGTGGTCAAGTGTAAATGCCCTGGTCTTTGAATTTAGCAGGATGTGGGAAGGATCTGTCTCCATTATTTATTGAATGACCCTAAGCCATCATCTTGTCTGTAGCCATAGCACTGTAGCATCCAATCCCGCCCTATCTTAAAAGCTAAGCAGGGTTGTGGCTGGTTAGTGCTTGGATGGGAGACCACCTGGGAACACCAGATGCTGCAGGCTAGAGAAAAAGAGCTGGTAATCCACTCTTGAAACAATCTACTACTGAAAACACTATGAAGAGCAGAGATGAACTGACACAGAGCTGGGCATGGCACAGTGTTGGGGAATGTTTCATTCCCTTGTACATAGGGTCACTATGAGTCAGACCCAACTTGAGGGCACCTAACAACAAGCCATCTTCTTAACCTCTCTGAACTTTTTTGTTGGTTAAAGATAGATAATGAAATCTATCTCATAGTGTCATAATGATTAAACATAGTAGCTTGTGTTGTGCATTTAAAAAGTTATAAAACATATGTGCTCAATAGATAAAAGATAAGTAACCCAACTTGCATGTGGGGAGAGGATTTAAGCAGGTATTTCTTCAAAGAAGATATACAAATATCAAAGATGAAAGGATGAATGAAAAGATGCTTGAGCATTAGTCATTTAATCATTAGGGAAATGCAAACAATTCCACTCCTACATCCACAATCAAAAGAAATAAAAGTATATATACACAAAAAAGTATATACAAGTATTCAAAACAACATAAATCATAATAGCAAAGAAATAGAAACAACACAAAGACCTATCAATTGATGAATGGATAAATAAAATGTGGTATATAAAATATATATATACATTACATATATGTATACTATCCATCCATAAGAAGGAATGAGGTACTGATACATGCTACAAAATATAGGAACGCTGCTGTGGTTTGAATGTGGTTTGTGGTTTGAAAAATTAAATGTTAGGCTGGGGGTGAAGCTAAGTGGTACAGCACTTGCAAAGTATGTGTGATGCCTTGGGGTACTACTAAAAAAAATTCAAAAATAAAAATAAAAGAGGAAGAGGGACCCAGGCTAACAAGCTTGTTCTGTCTCACCATGTGATGCCCTGCACCCCCTTAGGATTCTGCAGAGTCCCCACCAGCAAGAAGAAACTCACCAGATGCAGCCAACTTATCTTGTACTTCCCAGCCTTCAGAACTCGTGCCCAAATTAACCTCTTTTCTTTATAAATCACCTAGTCTTGAGTGTTCTGTTACAGCAAAAGAAAGACTAAGAAAAACGCTGAGACCATTATACTAAATGAAAAAATCCAGTCACAGAATACCACATATTGTATGATTTCATAGATATGAAATGGCCAGAATATGCAAATCTTTGGAGAGAGAAAATGCATTGGTGGTTGCCTAGAACTGGTGGGCTGGGGACAAATAGAGAGTGATAGCTATTGGGTATGGGCTTTCTTCATGGTTTGAATGAAAATGTTCTAAAAATAGACCATGATGATAGTTGCACATCTCTGTGAATGTACAAAAAAAATTGAATGGTATACTTCAGATGGGTGAATTGCATGACATGGTAGTTATATCTCAGGGGTTGGAGGCATAGCTCAGTAGTAGTGCCTCCCTAGCATGTGTGAGACCTGGGTTTGATCCCCAAAACGACACACCACCACCAACAACAGCAACCACTCCCACCACCAATATATCTCAACAAAGCTATTTATAAAAGAAAAACCATTGTGTATATATGTGTAAAAATTCATCTTTTGTAACCTTACCTAAGTTTTATGTCATGACTATGTATGTATTTGGAAGACTATCTGAATGTAAATCCCTACTGTAAAATGAAAAATATATAAAATTCAAATGTGATTTCAGGAAGCTAAACAAATCATTTTCTCTTGGACATGAATAACATGAGCATGAATAAAATGAGTGATCACAATGCATCAGACAGTCACATGATTAGAAATATGATTAGTAGTGACATTAGGAGAATACACACAATCCTACTAGTGAACTTATTAATTATTATTTGGAGACTATGGTTATGAAACTGAGATCAGTTTTTAGTTGTGATATAGCTAGAAATTTTTATGGCTTTCTTCCTATTGTTATTGTAATGACCATTTGATGAACTTCCATTGTTCACAGTTGGTCCCAGAGGCTATAGAGATGTTTGTTTGGCTTGCTTTCTCCCATTATGTACCACCTTCCAGGGGTTAAACAAAAGACGGTAATGAGAATATGATCAAAGTACGTTATATACATGTATGAAAATGCCACAATGAAACCCATCATTTTGTATAATTAATATATGCAACTAAGAATAATAAACAGTAAAAGCAATGGCCATAATAACAACAGTAAACAAACAAACAAACAAAAATGCTGGGTTTGGGGTTAAAGGTAAATCCTATGCGTCCTGAACACAAATTTACAAGCTCTTTTATTATGAGATGGTCTGCCTTGAGGAGAAAGGGAATTTTAGGTCCGTTGAGGGGTTGAAAGAGGGGAAATGTTGCATCATGGCTCACCACTGGGAACTTGTTCTGTCACATCGCCTTTCCCTCAGTCCGGAATCCCCTTGTAGTTGGAGAATACAGCTTCCCACCACAGCTAAAGCAGGGGTGGGTAATTCTGGGTATTGTGTGGTCAATGAGGTCTCCAGAGTGAGTATGGGAGCTTAACCAGAGCTAGGAATTTATTACAGAAGCTACTGGATTCTACCCTTTCTCCAGATCCGCATATCACCTGCTTTTCCTTTTCTTCCTCTTTTCCCCTTTCATTCATACAGATAATTTTTTAAAAGTCTCAAGAATAGTTGTTTATTATTATTATTATTATTATTATTATTATTATTATTATTTTGACAGAGTCTTGTGTAGCCAAGGATGTTCTGAAGCTTGCTATGGAGCCCAGGCTGTTAGCCAACTCATGTCAATCCTCCTGCCTAAGCCTCCCAAGTACTGGGACTACAGGTGTGCGCTGCCACACCTAGCTCAAAAATAATTTCTAATTGGAATATATTCTTACTATGCCAAATCCTGCCTGCAGCCTTAGCCCTGCGGAATCTGATCCTGTCAGGTTGAGTCTGGTTAGAACTTGGATGGGAGACCATCTGGGAACACCAGGTGCTGTAGGCTTGGGAGAGGGACCCAGCAACCCACTCCCAAAAATCAATCCGCCATTGAAAACCCTATGAACAGCAGAGAAGCGCTGACAATAGTGTTTCGCCTGTTGTATGTAGGGTCGCAATGAGTCGGTATGGACTCTACATCATACAACAACATACCAAATCCAAAATGATACCAAAAAAGATATAGTAACAATTCTCCCTCCTATTCTGTGTTCTGACCCTCAGCAACTCCTACCCCTCTAAGGAACCCATGCTTCCAGATGGACTTACACAAACTAGGAAACCAAGGAAGAAATCCAGATATTTTGGAAGTATCTGCTGTTCTCTTTATTCTTGTTCAGTGTTCACCTGTCCTTTCTAGCGTCTTTGCTCTTCAGGAGCTAAAGATGGCTGTCACTGCTCTCTGCTTAGACAACTATCCCAGCCTTGGCTTCACGCTGATTTTCAACTTTTAAAAGTCTTTGCCACCTCAATCCAAAAAACTCAGCAGCCACTTCTGAGTGGAGACTTACAAAAGAAGACTATATATCTCCATGCACAATCTGAATGTATGTGAACACTTATCATTATACTTCTGTTTTAAAATAATGTGCATATATTTAATACACCTCAGGAAATATTTTCATTGATTTGAGCATGACTTTTTAACATACAAAAGATGTTTTTGTTTCTTTTCTGACCCCCCCTCCTCCCTCTATTCCAAGTACCAAATTGTATTTATTATTGCTTCAAGAGTGGGTATGTTCTTTTGGGTAGGGAGTAGAAGCAGAGATAAAGAGAAATAAAGCCAGGCTCTTCAAGGGAAAGAAAAAAGAAAAGGGAGGGGGGGCCGTCTGGGAATCTCAAGAACATCTTTATTTCGCCTTTTAACTCTCCGCCTTTCTGATTAAAGAGTTCAGACCTGCTCCCCCGCCCGCGTTCAATTATCCCCAGCATCTTTTCTCTAAAGCTGTCACCTACACTTGCTGAACCCCGCAGCCCCATCCTGAGCCATTAGTTGGGCTCTTTTCCTTTTGCCTTTCGTTCCTCAGTTTCTCCCTGCAATCTTTATAAATCTCCTTTGGAGGAGGAGTGTCCAAACGGGTGGAAGTCTGAAGACAATGCAACCTGAGAATTTCTGTCACTCTCTGCATATGCTCTTAAGTGCTTTAATCCCAATTAGGGGCGGCTGACACACGGTCCTATTCATTCCCATCAGCTCTTGAATACATTTGCCTAGAAATGAACTTCACAAATAGAGGCGCTCCTAAATGTGCCCAACAGCAAGGAAAATCGAATTGAGTGCGGGCTCATTCGGCAGAGGCCGGCGGAGAAGCGCTGAATGTAGAGGTGCCCCCAGACATTGCAATTCAGCAACACGCTCGCTGACTTTTCTTTGCACCATGTCAACCGAAAGAACCAAGAAATAAGTTGGGGGAACTCCGGTTAAAAGGCAACTTGAGAGGGACTCTGAATACTTTTATTGAGTCTTCCAAGGGACAACAAAGGCACCACAAAACCCACCAGCGGTGTCCCGGCTGCGTCCTTGGCTGGGAGTTTGGAGCTTCCCGGCCGCTGCGCATCCACCGGCCACGCAATTAAGGGGAAAATGGCCCTGTCGCTGGCGTGTCATCTGGTGGCGTTCCCAGAGCCCTTCACCGTCGCCCTATTCAGACCCCGCCTTAATGTCCCACCCGCGCCTCGGGGGCAGCGCAGCTGGTCTGCGCTGACCCGCCGGCCCGGCCGCGCTGACACCCTCCGGAGGCGCGCAGCCAGGCCACCTCAGGCCCAAACTCCGCCACTGAATTCGGCGGCTCCGCGCTTCTGCGCCCCCAGTCCCTGACCCCGCGCGGTCCCTTCCATCCCGAGTTTGGGGTTCTGTGGTCCAGAGAGAGAACGGGGGAGGAGGAGGTGGGCAGCTCCCCAACACCACCGTCGCCAAGCCTGAGGGACCATGGAGGTCCAAAGACCACGGTCTTTACGTAGCGGAGACCACTCGCTGCCGAGAAGGGTGTTCTGAAAGGAACCGCTCGTTCCAGCCCCGAATCCCTTTGGGGGCTCTTTTCCTCTCGGCAGAGCCCGTTACGACCGCGCTGGCTGGGAGCCCGCAGCATTTCTAGCCAGCTGTTGAGACGCGAAACTCGCAGGGCTGGGGCCGCCACCTAACGCGCAGCGGGTTCTGAAAGCGGCGCTGTAGGGGGACTGCGCTCCCTGCGTTCCGCCTCTGCAGCCCGCAACTGCTACTGAGCACCGGAGCCTGGCTGGGGCAACCTGTTACTAGGGTGGGAGCGCGGCCGGGGGTGCCGCCGGGGCAGCCAGCAGGCCCGCCTCGGCACCGGTCTCTCCCCGCATCTCGGTGTAGGAGGGATTTCGCTTTAACAGGGCCTCTGGACGCCCATTTTAAGTCGATAAAAAAGCCGAGTGGAATGTTTTGATTGAGTCTCAACATTGTCTTTGAATAAGGCTGAGACCATGTAATTAATGTGTCTTTTTAATAAGGGACAATACGGCCGTTCAAGCTATTTAATTTCATTTAATTTTCCATCCCATTTGCCGCACAGCCCGCTTTTACTTTTAACACCCAGTCTTTCACGGCCCATCTTGCTCCACTGGGCACATTAGATTGGTTTCACCCTTGCTTTTTAGGGGAGGAAAAATAAAAGAAAATGTGTTCTTCCCTCCTTTGTGGACAATTTATTTCACTTGGGGAACTTCAACTCTGAGCCACAGGACAGAATAAAACTCGGCGAGCTGGTGTGAATGCCTCTGGCGCAGTCTCTTTCTTCTTGTGGAGCTGGGAACCAGCCACAATTGGCTATATTAATAAATAACTTTCCTCACAGTCGGCCTTTACATGGTTCTATTGATAAAATTGTTCGCGTGTCGTTCACGCTTTTTCACTCATTAAGGAGGGATGGGAGGCGCCCCGAAACCAGGCCCCCGCGCTCGTCCCTTCCCGCTGACAGTGCTGGTAATTTAAACTGGGTGTCATCCTGGAGTCGCCAGGCCAGAGGTTAGAGGGACATGTTCATGGCTTAAATTTATTGCCCTCGACTCTTCGGAGCGGCTTCCTCTCCTTCTCCCATCCCCCGGCTTTTGCCATTCATAGGCCGCAGGATCAAAGGCTCCTTCCCCTCTCTGGCGGACAGCCTTCCCGGCCTGAAGAGGGGCAATTGGAGGGTGAAGAGGAAGACTTGAGGCAGCTCTTTCGGAAAAATGGTCCTGGGCATGGCGTGGTTGCACAATCAGAATAGCCATAGGTGTGGCCGCCCAGACTCACCAAGTGGCTCTTCTCTGCCCGCAGCAGCGTGCATGCATAGGCCCCGGAGCCTGCATCAAGTCTGACGCTCCATAGGTCCCCTCACATTCTGGCTAGAGATGCTTAGACTTGAGATCTTTGACCTGGCCTCAATTCTCCCATTGCTGCAAACCACGAGTTTTGGAGTTTCCAGAATGCTACAGGTCGTTGTTCCTGACTTTAACAAACTGGAATGAACAGCAGAAAGAGAAAGCCAAGGGAAGGCTAGCATCCAACATTCCCATTTTACAGATCAGGAGACCGAGGCTTTGAAGGAATTCTCTGAAGATATTCCCAGTCTTGAGCAGAACACTTACTGAATGTCTCCGAGTCTCCCGACCCTGTCCAAGGCGGTGAGCACAGGTTTCTAGTGACGGGAGGCGCACTGACCTTCTTTTAAGGACCTCATCAGACAACTGTGGAGTCACAGGTGCCCCTACCTTGAGTCCTGCCGGCCTTGTTAACCAGAGTCGCTCCTCCCCACAGTCGGAGAGGGCACAAAGCCACAAGGAGAAGCCAGGGCAGGTGGCTCTTTGATACCCTCTGCCCTTTTATACCGTAGTTGGGTTTCTGGCACCCGGAGGGGAAACCAGCCCCACTCAGGCCTCTCCCGGAACTGAGTGAGGCTTCCGTCCTGGCTTCATAGGATTTAGGGGAAGGCGCCCAGGACTAACAGTGAGCAGCAGGCGCCAGAAGAACACTAGGAGTACGGGATGAGCTCAATTATCTAGCTGCCAGTTCACGAAAATGAACGTCCTCACGCAATTAGAAGCCTTCCGTAAAAGAAAAGGGGCAGCACTCCGGTTTAACGCTAAAGGACCAGTCCTATTAGTTTAGGAACTGGGCATGAGCAGAGGTTGACTCACACGCCACTTTGGCCCTCTTCTCTGTGTCTCTATGGGCTTTGAAAGACTGAAGGTTTTTTTTTTTGTTTTTTTTGTTTTTTTTTTTTTTAATAAGTAAAATCCAGTTTGTCGGCTTTGAGGAAGTTAATCCCCTTGGGCCTGCAGCAGTAGCCCTGTGGCGTCCGATGCCCTCAGATCTCCGAAGCTAAGCAGGGTCAGACCTGGTTAGTACCTGGATGGGAGACCGCCTGGGAACACCAGATGCTGTAGGCTTGGGAGAAGGACCCGGCAACCCACTCCCCAAAATCAGTCCACCATTGAAAACCCTATGAACAGCAGAGAAGCACTGACAATAGTGTTTCCCCTGTTGTACAGAGGGTCGCTATGAGTTGGATACCGACTTGACGGCACCTAACAACAACAACAACAACAACAATCCCCTTGGACCTTCTCCCAGCTTAAAACTTAAAAGCTATATAGGGTTTGAGCAGATCGATTGGTATGTGGGGAAGAGGTGATTAATAACTTGACTAGCGGAACTTCTCTCTCTTGAACCCTCGATTGAGCGCGGTCGCGGAGCTGGATCCCCAATAAAGCCCTTGGTTCAGCGGCTGCTTCCCATTCTCCAGAGAAAGTGCAGACTCTGAGCGCGTCAGGGAATGGTGATGCGCAGCTGACCCCAGCCCCCAAGTTGTTCCGGAGGTTTCATATTTCGGGGCGAAACGGGGCAGAGGGAACAATTAAGCCGGTTCTAAATAGACGACTGGCTTGAACCCAATCGCCTGAAATGGTAATATGGTTGTTATTTAAAAAGTGTAGGTATTTTCTGGTGTTTTCCCATCAAGTACCTGCCTAATTTCTGTATGGCACACGCCAGAAATCAATAGAAGTTAACAAGTCCTCCAAACAGTCCTCATCTCTTTGTTTAATCTCCTTTACAATAAAGCCAAGGGGAGAGAATTAAAAATCTTTGAAGTAGACCAAGGCTCAAAGGAATCAGCCAAGTAGACTTAAAGTAGTCACTTATTTCCCAAAACTGGTTTGTCGGCGAACAATAAAAGGAAGTTAAATTTATGGAGAAATTATACAGTGGATTTGTCACTTAAAATATCGTAACTGTCTCAGGGACAATACCCCATGCTGAGGATTAATGGTCCCTCCGGACCTTTGATTCACCAGAGTCTTTTCTTCGCCCTTGACAAATTGGATTTTTAGGAATGGGAAGGTCGTCTGAACCATTGTGTGCTAGCCATTCAGAGGCCTCGATTATGCAGGGGGTTGAGGGAACCACTCCATGTGACCCTCTCGGGTGGGACTCTGCAGCTGCTTCACAGCGCAACTCTCTCACCAAACTCCACGCCCTTGTGCTTGCGGTGCCAAAAGGCGCCCGCCCTGATTGAAAAGGCGCAGTGCATGCCCGCTCGCGTCACTCTGCGGGCGGAGGACGCACGTCGGGGTGCGGCTCCCTAGCTCACGCGCGGCTCGGGCTCTGTCACTTGCGTCCTGTGGAGGAAGGGGCGCGCCTGAACGCCTGCCTGGCGGCGGAGGCAACAATGCACCGAGCCTCGAGCACTGCGGCCACCAGCGTGAATGCAGACTGCTGTATCCCCGCCGGCTTGCGCCTGGGGCCGGTGCCTGGCACCTTCAAGCTGGGCAAGTACCTGTCAGATCGCAGAGAGCCCGGGCCCAAGAAAAAGGTATTGGCCATTTCGACCTCCGCCCCTTGCCATTCGCTTCTTTTTGCCCTGATCCCGGAAAGGTGTAGAGGGGCAGTGGAGAAACAGGGTAATTGAATCTTTACCTGCTAATTCTGCCTAGTGGAAGGGGATTCCGATGATTTCTAGCATGACTTATTAACTGAGAACTGAACTGAAAGATGTACGTACGCGGGGCTAGGGGGAGAGGAAGTGGCTGAGTGGGGACAGCCCTGGATGCAGTGCATCCGGCTCTTTCCATGTAGAGATCTCTCCAACTTGCGGCTTCCCTAGCTGTCTGGGGTTTCTTCAGCAAGGTGCTGGAGGCTCCCCAACTCCTATTTTGATCCTTGCCTCTCTCAGCAAACACACCTTTTCTCTGGGGCGCAGGACGTTGATGACGTTTTTTTACCTTGTTCCCTTCTATATGTTAATTTGAGGCTTATTTTGTCTTTAATAATTTAATCTCATCCGAAAAGATAATTCTTGGGAGGCTGTTAGTTCCTGGAACATCCCCAGATGATTTTTCCTTGCCAGTTTTCTTGTGGATTTGGGGGTAAATGGAGAGAGTGAGCCAGGTGGTGGCTCTGACGCAGATTCTGAGAGCGAGGGGCACCTACCCGGCTGGAGCACCTGCAGCCGGCTCTGAGCAACCAAGGTCCGGAGCGGAGATGCCAGGGCCAACTTGTCAATTCTGACTTCCCCAACAGCCTCACAAACCCTGACTAGAGAGGGGACTTAAAGGTTCTCCCTCTCTCTGGGGTTGTCCCAGCTGCCAAAAAATTGGGAAATAGTGACCAGGATATGAAGGCAGAAGTCTGTTGAAGGAAGGACCTTGGTTTTAGCACCTATCTGGAGCTTTCTTGTAAAGAAGTATCTCAGGTGTCCAGCCAGTGGAATCTGCATCTCCCTCCGGGTACAATCAACCATCTTGCCACCCATCCCATTCTAAACCCCGGTTTGTTGCGCATCACATCTTCCTCTGTAAACACAATTTAATTGCTTTTAAATGGTCTGCTAGCTTCAGGCAAGAGTTTTTCTTTTTCCTTTTTTTTTTTTTTTTTTAAACAGTACTTAGGGGTTGAACTCAGGGCCTTGCATAAACTTTTTCAGGTCTTCTACCACTGAGTTGAACCTCCAGCCAATTTTCTATTTTTTTTTTTTTTTTGTTGGAGTCATGGTGTCGCTAAATTATGCGGGCTGCCTCTGGCCTCGAACTCACCATCCTCTTGCCTCCGCCTCCCAAATTGCCGGGGTTACAGGCATGTGCCACTGCATGGGACTTCAGGCAAGATTTTTCTGGGTGCACTTTGTTTGGAGAATTTCAAGGCAGGGCTGGCTTGAATCTAGGTGTAGTGCTTGGAGAACAGGAAGGCATGAGAGATGGGAGAGGTGTAGGAACACTCTGGGCACTGAGACCAACTTCAAAAAGTCCCTGCTAAGGTGTTAGGGCTTCTCTCAGAGCCCAACATGGAAGAGGTGGAGTGAGGCTGGCAAGGTCTTCAGATAAGATGCCAGATGTTCACAGAGGATGCCCTTATCCAGTCCTGTGTTACCAAGGTGTGTGTGGGGGGGCATGGGCTGTCTTACTGCCCTGCCTCCCCTCTTTCTCTATCCTCCAAGCTAGAGCCCTGAGGACTTATTCTCCTAGTATCCTATAATGATCTGGCCAAGGAGAACACAACCATTTCCCTGAGCTGGGTGGGGCGGAGGATAAACTTCTCCTCTGGGTTGTGGGCCTGACTGTGGTGCAGGGGAGAACGACCACTGCTTGTGTTGCAGGTGCGCATGGTGAGAGGGGAGCTGGTGGACGAGTCGGGGGGCTCCCCTCTGGAGTGGATAGGGTTAATCCGGGCAGCCAGGAATCCCCAGGAACAGACTCTGGAAGCTATTGCAGACTTACCTGGAGGACAGGTACTGTGGGATCCCCCCATCCCTGCCAGTTCTAATTACCTAACGGTCAGAAAGGCAGCCAGTAATTCTGAGAACAAAGTGCTTTAGCTAGTGGTCTCAGTTAAATGTCCCAATGACCCTGTGAGGAAGATAATACTGTATTCTTTTCCTGTTAAAGATCAAGATTCAGAGAGATCCTGTAGTTTCTCAAGTATCACAGTGTCAGAATTGGGATTTGAGCCTTCCTTCTCAGTTGCATTTTGACGCATTACCCAGGAAGTAACAGAGAATTTTTCCTATTTCTTGCATCTCAGATCTTCTACCGAGCATTGCGAGATGTCCAGCCAGGGGAAGAGCTTACTGTGTGGTATTCCAACTCCTTGGCTCAGTGGTTCGACATCCCCACGACAGCAACTCCTACCCATGATGAGAAAGGTACCAACTCTGAGAAAGCCTTTGGGACAGCATGGGTGGGCCAGAATCCAGTCCTTCTCCAGTCTTAGGAGGAATCCCCAGGCCTGAAGAGTCTTTCTTTCTAGCAGTGTAAAACTAAATTCACACTCTCTACAGAGGAAATCTCACCACTACTTTGTTAAAATTAACAGCAAATGGTAACAACAATGACAGTAACAATCTGGCTCCGATGGCAGGGGAGAAATAGCTTTATGAACTTCCCAGGGTCTTCTTTTCCTACTGCAAATCCAAAGTGACAATTATTTACTCAATTAAGAATCAATAAAGTAGCCTTAAACCATTGTTATAGTAACTACATCATGAGTTCTAGAAGGCATAACTCCAATCTGGAATGCTTTTACAAAGTGGAAGGGCTAATCTTCCCAAGCTTTTTGAGGAGAGAAATGTATTTCTACAGCATTTTAGAAGCATTACGGTAGGTACAGCTGGTCAGTTGGCAGGTACTAAGGCCCTTCCATTTAAATGGTATTTATTCATTTCCCCCTCCTAAATTTACTTAAATTGAGTCTGGGATGTATCCCAGTTTCTTCACAGATTTATTTGATTCCTTCCAAAGCCAAGAACGGATTTATGCAAATTAAGGTGCAGCAACTAAAAAGAAAAACATTTTCAAACCTCCCCTAGAACCTTGAAGAACACTTCCTGTGGAAAGAGGCCAGGGAGGTACTAAAATAGTTAAGGTCTTGAGAATCACTTTTTCAAACACAAAGCTATGGCTTTTTTTTCCCCCTTGCCAATTGTTTTAATTTGTCTGTAATTTCCCTAAAGATGTGTTTAGTTTTTTGACAACATAAAAATGCCGTGAAATATTTTAACATAACCTCCTCCTAAATGGCTGCTCAATGTTACCCCTTTAGATTAAAGAGCCAGGCGTGACGGTGCATGCCTATAATCCCTGTACTTGGAGGCTGAAGTAGAGGATTGACATGAGTTCAAGGCCAGCCTGTTCTACTTAGTGAGTTCCAGGACAGCCTGGGCTACACAGTGAGATCCTCTCTTTTAAAAAAAAGTATAAAGAAATTAATCAAAATGTGGGAATTAGGAAACACTTCTTGAATAAGGCAGAAAGAAATTTAATCAGTACAATAAGTCATTTCAAGAACCACTGTCCTCTGCAAATCTGCAAATCAAGGCTATTTATTTTGTGAATAGATTTATAGGTACAATATTCATAAGAATTATCTTGATGTATTTTTTCTTGTATCACATTATCAAATCCTCTGGTCTGGTTCAAGTTCTTCCAGTAAAAGAGAAGCCTAACAGTCCCATAGTGGAGAACTTTCAAATCCAACACCGTAGAACAAATTGGAGAGCCACTGATCTTTAGGGGTCAGCCATTTCTATGTCAGAACACCCTTCCTTAGGCACTGCCAAATTGTACAAAAGTAACCTATTTGGTCCTTGTGTTTTTATTCCAACCAATTGAATCTATTATAAACAGTATATGGTAAAAGATGAAAAAATAATAGACACAATTTTCCTTTTAGGGAAGGCATGGGTTATTTTGAATCTGACATCCCCAGCTTGGAGATGTTTGAAATTTTGACCACTTTGGAGTTACATGAAAGCCGGGAGCGAAGTCGTTTATGAAGGGTGTTTGGTACAATTAGCATGAGTTGTATTTAAGAATTTGCAGAAAATGTTGATTAGGATAAATTGAAAAAGAGACTCATTGATTCAGAAAACATATTTTGCTTAAATCTTAGGAAGAGGAAGAAACAAATAAAGATGATGTCTGTTTTTCCAGTACTGGCTAACTTCAGTACATTTCAATTTCATAGTAAAATTAAGGACATTTCTATGCCTTAATTTTAAGAACAAAACTTATTTGGCTTTGCATTGGCTGAGTCATTCTGGGGCATGCTCTAAAAACTCTCCCTGTGAAAAAACAGGTGATGAATTTAAGAGAAGGGAGATTAAGATATTAAATTAACATATTCACCAAGAAAACTCAAAGGATCACTTATCTCCTTTTTTGTAGATTTATTTTACTTAGATGTTCAATACAAGGTTATGTTGTTGTTGTTGTTAGGTGCCCGTTGAGTCTTGTCCGACTCATAGCGACCCTCATAGGGTTTTCAATGGCTGATTGTTTCGGGATTGTCTTGGGAGTGGGTTGCCACATCCTTCTCCCATTTCTCGGTGCTGGGAATCGAACTCAGGACCTCAGAGACTGCAGTGCAGCGCTCTACCAACTGAGCTAAATCCCAGCCCTACAAGGTTATAGGAATATTGGAATAGTTTTATCTTCTATAAACAATTAGGATAGAGTCTTATAGGCACATCTTCTTTTCCTTTTTCTTCCTGCTCTCCTCTGGCCTCTGTTGGCCTAAACTGCTTCTCATCTGAACTTACATCATTTTTATTTAGGGGGACTACTTGTTTTATGCAAATCCAAAAGTTAATATAGAAGAAAGGAAGGAGGTCTGGAATTTCATCCCTTGTTATTTCTGTAGTAAAGTTTTAAAAGTCTGAGCTGCTTATATGTAAGGAGGAAGAATTGAACTTTCTCATTAAAATGTAAGAGACTGACATATTCTTTGATACTTCATTTTTTCTTTTTTTCTTTCCCTTCCCTTCCTTTCCCTTTCCTTTCTGGTGTTCAGGACCCAACCTAGGGCCTTGCACTTGTGAGGCAAGTGCTCTGCCACTGAGCTAAATTCCCAACCTCTTTGATAGTTCTTTGTGGCTCAACAAACTTCTTTATCATAGACAGGCTTCCCTTTACTATTATCAACTAATCACATTTTATAATAAACCTAATTGCAAGACTTTTTTATGCACAGAAGTAACATAACTTTTGTTTTTTCAGAACTGGAGGTTGAACCTAGGGCTTCACATATGGTCGGCAAGTGCTCTACAACTGAGCTGCACCACAGGCCCCACTTCTAAAAATAAAAAAAAAAAAATTGTTACAGTCTCTCTAAGTTGCATAGGCTCCTTTGGCCACAAACTCCCAATATTCCTGCCTCAGGTTCTCAAATTGGTGGGATTACAGGTATGAGCCACAGGGCCTGGCCTAACATGACCTTTTTGAGTGGAAAATAACTTCTATCGTCGATGAGAATCTGTCTTATACATGTATTTCCAGACCGTGTTCACAGGCTCTGGGAAAAATTAAAAACAATGTGAATAATACAAAACACAAAGAAAGATTTGACACTAAATATATACATAGTGTTTGATAGAGAATTTTGCACTTTTTGAAAGCTGAGTATCTATTTCTGTCATTCTATCTTACTCATGCACACACATTCACATAAACATTAATATATCTTCAAGTACTTTACTAAACTTGAATTTGTGCAGCTATCTAGGAGTTCATTAATTGCCAGGTGGGGCAACTGACAAGGACAGTGCAATACTATTCTTCTTAGAATATCATCATCCTTTCTAGATTATCAGGAGGTAGGATTTTTTCTCCCATCAAATTAAATGGGGTTAAAGAGGAAATAAAGATACAAATAATTTTGAAGAATAGCAAATCATGGTCCCTATGTGGTCCTTCAGTTGGTCACACTCCAGGAAAACCTCAGGCAAAGTGTTTAAGGCAGGAGGGGGGAGAGAAAGGGGAATAGTGGACACAAAAGACATTGTCCTATGAAAAGGAATGATTACATATGGCCAATACATACAGGATATTGTCTCGTCTGGTAATGAGGCGCCCACGACTATTAGATTGGCCTTTGTTCAGTTTATCCAAACTCCTTGACATACGCCATCTATTCTGCAAACGCCAACAGATGGGCCCAGGCACAGTACAGCCTCAACACTTGATTTAAAGCAACAGCTGCTCACTGCTCTTCCCGGAACAGTCTGCTTGAGCTCTGCCCTTCCAACCGAGATTAGCCGCCGTCGGTCTGTAGGAAGTCTTCTTTGGAAAGGCCCAGATTGCCCTCTTGCTCTTTGAGTAGTCCAAGAGGATGGAGATAGTGTCAAAGGCTGGCCATTTGAGGTTTTTGGGGTTCCCATACAGTTAGATTATCCGAGTTTACTCATCTGGCCCCAACAATACTTCTGTTTCTGCCGCTGGTCAAAACCTGCGCTTTGCCTTGGATTCGCTGGCATTTTCTGTCTTGCTTGTTCTCTTCTCATGAGGTCACTTTCCTACACTTTTTCGCCCAGGGGAGGAACGCTACATCTGCTGGTACTGCTGGAGGACGTTTAGATACCCCAACAGCCTGAAGGCACACCTGCGTTTCCACTGTGTGCTCAGCGGCGGGGGCCGCGCCTTCCTGCATCACGAGCAAGCAGCTAGCCAACGCACTGCCCCAGCTGCGGATGGCATTAGCCTGTCCTCGAAACCCACTGCTCCCGACTTCGCTGCTCCCGCTCAGGCAGGCACTTTGCCGCCCCAACCACAGGCCCCGCAACTCCCCCAGGCCTGTGGGGCAAGAGAGAGCATCAAACGCGAGGCCGCCTCTGCGCCCTCGGCCACCTCGCCACCCACCGGCAAGTGGGGGCCGCCCAAGAAGGGCAAGGAGCAGCCAGACGGTGCCCTGGATATGAGCGGGGCAGCCCGAGCGCACAGCCACTTCCTTGGCATCGTGGGCGGCTCCCCAGCGGGTAGCGGAGGCCTAGCTTTCTACCCGGGCTTACGCTCAGCTTTCAAACCCGCTGGCTTGGCCCGGACCGCCGCGCAGGAGGACCCCTATCCGGAGGTGGGCGGCGGCAAGCAAGGGGGCGGCCTAGCCTTGGGCCGGCTCTTGGGCGGGGGTCGGCCAGGCGGGCGCTCTGGGAATGGGGAGAACCCGGGGACGGGTGGCGCGGGCCACTACCATCACCACCACGCACACCACCACCACCCCAAGTGCCTGCTCGCAGGGGACGCGCCGCCGCCGCCGCCGCCGCCGCCTGGCCTGTCTTGCTCCGGGGCCCTGCGCAGCTTTCCCCTGCTCCCCGGCCACCCGGATCAGGCGTCGGCTTTCAAGCACGTGGAGCGATCCCCGCCCGCCTCGGCCGCCGCCGCCGCGCTGCCCGGGGCGCGTTACGCGGCGCTGCCCGCTGCGCCCGGGCTGCCGCTGGAGCGCTGCGCCCTCCCGGGCCTCGACCCCGGCGGGCTCAAGGCCTATCCGGGAGGCGAGTGCGGCCACCTGCCTGCAGTCATGCCGGCCTTCACCGTGTACAACGGGGAGCTGCTCTACGGCTCGCCGGCCGCCGCGTACTACCCGCTCAAACTGCACTTCGGGGGGCTGCTCAAGTACCCGGAGTCCATCTCCTACTTCAGCGGGCCCGCGGCGGCCGCGGCCCTGAGCCCCGCCGAGCTGGGCTCCCTGGCCAGCATCGACCGAGAGATCGCCATGCACACGCAGCAGCTGTCCGAGATGGCCGGGAAGGGTCGCGGCCGCCTGGACTCGGGGACGCTGCCGCCGGCCGTCGTGGCGGCGGGTGGCGCCGGGGGCGGCGGCGGCGCAGGCGGCGGCGCAGGCAAACCCAAAAGCGGCCACCTGTGCCTCTACTGTGGCAAGCTGTACTCGCGCAAGTACGGGCTCAAGATTCACATGCGGACTCACACGGGGTACAAGCCACTCAAGTGCAAAGTGTGCCTGCGGCCCTTTGGCGACCCCAGCAACCTCAACAAGCACATTCGGCTGCACGCCGAGGGCAACACGCCGTACCGCTGCGAGTTCTGCGGCAAAGTGCTCGTGCGCCGCCGCGACCTGGAGCGCCACGTCAAGTCCCGCCACCCCGGCCAGAGCCTGATCGCCAAGGCGGGCGACGGCCCGGGCTCCGAGCCGGGTTATTCCCTGGAGCCTGGGGAGCCCAAGAGCGACGACAGTGACGTGGACGTCTGCTTCACGGACGACCTGAGTGACCCCGAGTCCGGCGGTGGTGGCGAGCGAAACTCATAACGAGCCTTGCTGGGAAGGGGCGGGGGCGCGGATAGACCATAGGGGTGGGGGTCCTGTCCTAGGAGAAGAGGAAATCCTGGTGGGGAGAAGAGGAAGCTGGTGGGCAAACCCGTTATTTTTGGGGAGGGGGCTGGGTTTGGAAAAGTGAGCAGTCCCAGTTCCAGAGCTGAACCTCAGCAAAGGTTCAGAGACAGGTTTATGGAATTCAGTCACCTGGGTAGCCCGCGGGTGTTGGGTCTTTCAGCTTCTAGGCCTCTGGACTCCTAGGATACCTAACCGCCTGTCACCTTTCCCCTCAACTCGCTATATCGCAGGTGGTCTTCTCTTGGGGTTCAGGGTCACATTAATGCCAACATCACAACGCCCTCGAGCGCGTCATTGTTAACTGCCACGTATTTTTAAAATGCTCTTTCCTGTGGAGGAAATCGTGCCTTTTGAAACAACATTTTGTGTGAATTTTACGTTAGCCTTTTATTACATAGAAAAAACAGTGGTCACAATTCAGTAGATATGACATCCATACACTTGTTTCCATTTCATCTGTTCTCATGTTGAAGGCTATTCCTTGTCACATTGAATATGCAGTGGTAGCAGGTGTACAAAATGGTAAAGTTGTAATTATTTATGAAAGAATAATGATAAATGTAAAATATTTAAAGCATGAATCTAAGAGCACGCAATATATAATTTTAAAGAAAATATCCTATTTGGTAGAGTACAAATGTGTATGTTGTTTCATAATGAATGATGTACGGTGGACACAGTATTTTGGTCTTGGTTCCAGTTTGTGCAATCTTTAAGAAAAATAAAGATACGAATGAGAGTTTGTTCACTTGGCAATTTTAGAAGATCCTTCAAAGAAGTAGTTTAATTTGAAAACAACTTTTGAGGAGACTTCAATAAAAGGAATTACAGGACACTTGGATACTTTAATTATTCTTAGAATTAATGTTAATGATTGTTGCAATAGGGAAATATATCATTTTCAATATGTTCATTTCACAGGTTCTGAGACAATTGGTTTCAGAAACCATTGCTAATCATGCTTAGTGCGTCTATGTTCACTGAAAGGAGGCAGAGACCTTCAAGACCACCCCCCATAATCTCTTGTCAAAATGAATTATGGAACTGTAGAATGACTATTCTTCTTCTTCCTCCTCCTCCTCTTCTTCTTCTTCTTCTTCTTCTTCTTCTTCTTCTTCTTCTTTTGTGGTACTGGGGGTGTTGAACAGTAGGCTTTCCACATACTTTGCCACTGGGCTGCAGCCCTAGCCCAATTTTGACATTTTATTTTATTTTATTTTACATTTTATTTTGAGGGTCTTGCTAAGTTATGCAGGTGGTCTCTAGTATCAAACTTGTGGTCCTCCTGCCTCAGCCTCCTGAGCTACTGGGATTACAGGTGTGTGCTATGAGTCTTGTCTGGAGAATCACTATTTCTTGTTCTGTTCCACTTTAACAGAGCTTACTTTTGGGACAGGAAAGGAAATTTTCCCTGAGCCTCTTGTGATTCATACATTTTAGAATTTATTCAGCAAACACTAAGGGAGGATCTATTTTGCTGCGGGTGGATAGGTTCCCCCCTCATGTATTTCTTCCAACAATCTTGTGCTGTCATTATTGGTCCCATTTTACAGAAGAGAAAACATATTCCTTTTTTAAAAAATTAATCAATGTTAGTGAGGTGCACAATAATAAGGCTTTTGCTATTTCCATTGTGTACTTACTACATTGGAAAACATATTCCTTAAGGTCATGGGGAGGTTCATAATTAGAACAGCAAAATTAAAAGCAATAATTTTACTTGCTATTTTAAATTAATGCTAGCTAATTGGTACCATTACACACACTCACACATATATGTATAATGATATCAAATACACACACACACACACACACACACACACACACACACTCTCTCTCACACCCAGGGCCTTGAGCATGCTAGGCAAGCACTCTCACTGAGCCACATTCCCAGCTCCTAAGGATATACTTTGTGGGCCAAAATTGGAAGTCACCCTCTCCTTCCTGTAAACACAGTGGAAAGGATTTTACTCTAGAAGTGGAAAATTAGGCCCGTGCTAAAGGCAGTTACCTAAGAGCTCAGATCTAAAGCAATTTTGTCAGTTTGGCTTAAAGATTTTGGTAGGTCACTGATAGGTCTGGATAAGATCCTGATGATTAAACTCAGTTAAATATAAACTGTATTTTCTGAATCCCGAAGGCTGAATGTTCCTGTTGAGAACACTGCCTCAGTCTCCTAGTGATTGGCAGGAACTTCTTCTGGCACAGCACAGCAGGAGGTATGGGTGAGGGAGGGCGTCTGATTCCTATTGATGGTGATCTGCAAAAAGATTTCTGCTATGAGATATATCCTGGGAATTGCAGGTTTATAGTGTTAACCAACCGGAAAATGTTTTACTTTGTAAGAGAAAGCCTACAGGGGAGAAAATGTATGGATTATACATGTAAATATGATGATAAAGATACTCATTTTTTGAACACCTACTCTGTGCCAGATTCTTATGCTACTTGCAATTCTTTCCTGTCCATAAAGGAGGACTATATACTTGAGCATCCAGGTTCAGGAATCGTCTTGCCACACAGAACTGGAAGTAAGCACAAGCATTTGCTTGTTAACCCTGGTCTCTAAGAGTTCAGAGCTCCTCAGCACCTGCTTAGTGTCATAGTCTTGTCCTTTGTGACAATTATTGTCTGAAATAAAATCCACCCTTGAAGTAGAAAATTGGAAAACTTTTCTGAAATCAGATAATGTGAGTCCTCAGGGTAAATGAGAAAGACTGCCCAGAGCTGAAACATGGTAAATGTTCTATCTGCTGTAAAAGTATTGCCCTGTTTCCCATTTTCTAGCTTAATACTAAACTCCTATAACACTTGTCATTTTGTAACTTGGTATCTACCCCAAATTATTAGAATAGATTCTAATATAAAAGGTGAATTTTAAGCCAGATGCCAGTTTAACATTAAACTGGGCTTACAGGATTACACATTCAGTCCCAGCAAGTTGGGGGGCAGAGGTAGGAGGATGATAAGTTCAAGACCAGAGGCAGTGTTTGCAATTTAGTGAGACTCTGTCTCAAAATTTAAAAAATGAAAAATAAAAAAGGGGCGTGCAGTTCAGGAGTGGAGCACTTGCCTAGCATGGGCAAAGCCCTGGATTCAATGCCCCAGTAGTGGGAAAAAAAAAAAAAAAAAAAAAAAAAAAAAAAAAAAAAAAAAAAAAAAAAAAAAAAAAAAAAAAAAAAAAAAAAAAAAAAAAAAAAAAAAAAAAAAAAA
>VMDO01002938.1:0-19522 GCA_007922755.1 Pedetes capensis | reverse complement strand
TCCACAGGGCTATGGCTGCAGGCCAGAGAGGAGATGATAGGGTTACATATTTAGACTTTAATGAAAGAATGTGAGAAAGAGTAAGAAGCCTAGTGTATTAATGACAGGACAGTTACAACATTTCCCGGGGTATTGCACTGTGTTGATTGCTGTTGGCAGATGCATTTCAGATCAAGACGATCTTAGACATATTTTGTTTTGTCCAGAAATATAGCCTAAAAAGGAAGAACAACAAAACCCAACATATATGAGTATATAAACAATAAAAGCTTATGTTATTTCCCCACAAAAATAAAGCAAAACAAAACTAAAGATAACAGTTACAATCCAAGGAAAATATTTGTAATACACAGTAATAGGAATATACAAATAGTTCATTAAAATTTACAAGAAAGCTTTGTGATTATAAAAGGCAAATGGAAAATAATAAAAATTAATCAAGTTGCTGGTAAACAAAGATGTACATTTTTCTCAAAGAAATCAAAGATATGCCCATTAAAAATGTTCTTACATACAAAATTAGAGCCAGGAACAGTGATGTACACTTGTAGTCCTCCCTACCTGGGAGGCTGAGACAGGAAGATCACTTGAGTCCAGGAGGTCAGCCTGGACAGTCTAATGAGATGCCATCTCAAAAAAAAAAAAAAAAAAAGGATGAAAAAATTTAAGAAAATGTCAGTAATGTTCTAAAATTGATACATTTTGCTGATATCATTAAAATCATTTGTCCAATAATACATAAAATTTTTATATACACATATATACATATATACCCATCTCTGGGAAAAATTTTACACATTTTGTATATGTGTGTGAGCGTGTATACATACATATGCATACAGACACATAGGAGGTATGTTTGAATGGTATAATGAGTATTCAAATTAAAAAGAAATTATTACAGTAAAAGACACAATTGCCATTCTCCCTCAGAATACTCCCCTTGAATATGAACACAGTTATCCTATTGTTCTTGCTACTTTCTCGTGCAGTTCTGGAAGTGCTTTTTGATGTCTTTAGTTGCGTCCTCCTTCATGGCAATGCTCTGTGTCACACATTTCTTCTGGTTCAGCACAGTTTTGTCAAATAAAAACATTATGGTGGGTCCTCATCCACCTTATACACCAGATCTGGCACTGCATGACTTCTGGATTTTCCCTAAAATCAAAATGACCTTGAAAGGTAAACACTTTGAAATGAGCCAGGATGTCAAGGCAGTACCAACAGTACAACTGAGAAACGCATTAAAGAAGACTTCCAGAACTGCTTCAGAAAGTGACCAGAAAGATGGGATAAGCATGTTGGGGGTCAGGGGAGTATTTTTGAGAGGGATTAATGGCAATATGCCTTTCACTGTAATACATTTAAAAAAATTTTGAACCTTTCCTTTTTTTTATCATACCTTATATGCACTCAATTATATTTCTGAGGATTTCTTCTAGAGAAGAAAATGCATGAAGCTATATGCACTTTGTTCTTCACTACAGCATTAAATCATAAAGCAAAAAGGAAAACAAAGGGATGAAAAATATTCAAAATTAAATTAAGGTAGAGTTTTTTAGGGAGTATCAATATTATGGCATATTGTGAAGTAATGTTAAAATAATTATTAAGATAAGACAATGGGTAATATTAAATCAGAAAAGCTGAATAAAAATGATAGTCTGATTGCGATTACTTAAGATTATCTGTATAAATGAAGACTGGAAAATAATATAAAAAACACTGGCAGTAGTTGGGCTAGACTGGTGCAGATTCTTATGTGTGCTACATTGCCTTTTTTGTTTTTCCTTTAGCAAGTCCTTAGTAAGTCTATCACCTTTACAAGTGTTTAGTAATTGTTAACATTTTTCTATTTCTCTTTACGGAAATATTTTAAAGTATATTATAGTTATTGTGATAAACCACACCTTAATATTTTAGTGTGCATCAAGGACACTTCCCTCCATAACCATAGTACCATAATCATAATATACCATCAAACAAAATGAACAATTCCCTAACAGCATTTAGTACACAGGCCACATACACATTTTCCCAATTTACATTTCCTTTCAATAAATGAAATAACTTGATAACACTGTCCAGTCCAGTAGGATTGTTCACTGCTGAGTTGAGAGTAACTGGATCGCAGGCCGCTAATGCCACAGTGGCGAGTGTCTCCAGGCTGATGGGCTGGGTGTGCCGTCCATCAGCCCTCTGGGCCTCTCAGTGTGGAGCCCTAGAAGGAGGAGGGCGGCTGGCTCAGAGACAGTGGGCTCCATCTGCAAGTGGAGCTGCCTGTTTTTTTGTACCCTCTGCTCCTGGGAGCCAGGGCACAGGCTCTTAGACCCTTGGAGCCAGCTGGCTTTAAGAGTGGGAAACCAGACAGCAGGTCTGTGCTTGGGGTGAGGAACTTTGCAACATTGTCTTTGTCAAGCCAGTTGTGGAAGGTCCCATGATTTCACACAACCCTCCCTACTTTGCTTAGTGCTGCCATCTCTAAACACCTCGCTGAGCTGTTGATGTACCTTCCCTATGATTTGTGCAAAGAATTGTCTCTTTCTTTTTCAAAATCCAATAATATTTATTATATTTAAAATAATTTCTTTAGCAAATGCATTTTTCTTTTTTTAAAAGCCTGTACATATTTAGGATGTTCCCAGTTATTTTATTAGTAATTTTTTAGTGTACAGTTCAGTGGGTTTCAGAACAGTCTCTTTTTAATTAGCTGGATTTTTGTATTAAATCAGGTCTTTAAAAATCTGCTATAAGGAATGTGACTACCTAATACATTTACCAAGGATATGTGTAAACTTTGTAAAAAAACAAATAAATAAAAACCAAACTAAATCAAATCAACTATAACAACAATAAAAGAAAGAAATCAAGCAAAAAACATTTTAATATGAGTTTTTCAAAATTTCCCAAAGTAGAGAAAGTGATAAAATGAACCCTCTAATATTTTAACAATCTTGTTTTATTTGCTTTTGTTTAAGTATTTTAATGTCCATGCCTTCTGTTAGCTTACCTGTTCACTTTGTATCTGACAAAATTGACAATTATTCTGTAATACCATCTGATCCTCAGTCTGTGTTGAAAAATTTCCACCTAAATTTTTTTTTGCAGTTGAATTTTTTTGGGATCTAAACAAGGTCCCCTCATGGCATTGGTTCATGTTTCTGAAGTTTTTTTTTTTTTTTTTAACACATTTTATAAAAGTTCTTCTGTCTCCCCTTTTTTTGTTGAAGAAACCATGTCATCTGTCCTTTAGAATTTCCCATGTTCTGAATCAGTTTGATTATATATTTCCTCATGATGTTGTTTAATATATTCCTCTATGCTCTTCATTTTCTGTAAACAGGTAGCTACAACTAGAAGATTGATTAGTTTTGGGAAGGACAAGAATACTTCATAGATGTGGCTACCCATTTCATTTATATTATCTCAGGAGACATGTAATGTATGTGTGCCTCACTTTTGGAGATGAAAAGGATTAATTATGAAAGTACAGTCAATCATCATTTCAACTAGTGGTTTCAATGTGTATTGATGAAAATTAGATCCATTCCTTCAAGAAGGGTGCAAAATAGTGGTTTTCTCAGTTTACCATTCTTTGTGTATTTGTTATTTCTTCATGTTACCTTTCAAAGCTCAGGTCTCTGTAGCTAGCCAGTTGCATTACCCACTTCATGCATACTTCCCCTAGGAATGGCTTCTGGGTAAGGTCTTGGCACAACTGGGACTTGGCTGCTCCAATTCTGACACTGCTTTGAGAAGTGATCTGGAACCAGGGTTTTAGAGGGAAGTTTCTCCCTTCATCAGCTCTAAAATTTTGAGGTAGTGACAATTATAGACAGTGCCAGCTTTTTGCTTTGGCATAGTTTTGATGTCTCTGTGATATGATTGGAGAAGAGTTACCAGGTCAGCTTATAAAACTATTTTGCTCTTTTTCAACCATAGTGTCTGATGCCCCCAATACTAGTACTCTCCTTTGACGGCTTTGGGAAGACTTGTGAATTATAACCAGATCAAGGCATGCTGTTATCTGGGGAGGGGATAGGAGGAGAAAAGACCAATACATTAATAAGCACATCAGCTGTAATTTATTTATGTAACTGTTAGCTGCAGTTGCTAATATTTGTAGTTACTGTTACTACCACCACTATTTTTTTCCATGTATAATCAATATTGGAATGCATAGCTGCAATGTGTAGCTGGGAATGAATATGGAATTATCCATTATTCACTTGGATGGGCGAAGACAGTTAAGATTGAAAAAGATAATATGCATACTTGGGGATCTCCAAGAATGAAAACTGTTGAGGAGGTAGAGGGAAGAGGAAGAAAATGTTGAAAGATGTGAGAAAATAAGCTACTTGCTTTATGCTTTTATTGAGGATGACTGCTATGAGTTGGATAAATTTTCCTCAAAGATCCAGATATTAAGGGTTTGGTTCCCTGGGTGGCACTTTTGGGAGGTGCTGTGGACCTTCATGAGGTGGAGCCTTATGGGAGGTCCTTAGGCCAGTGGAGAGTGTCCCCAGAGGACGTTGTATGACTCTGTCCTGTTCCGTCTCTGCTTCCTGGTTTATGAGACATAAGCAGTTTGTTCTGTCATGCCCTCCCATTATGATGTGCTGAGGCCCAAAGCAATGAGGCCACCTGATTTTGGATGGAAACTTCCAGAACCATGAGCCCAAACAACTCTTTTTATAAGTTGATTGCCTCAGTCATTTCATTATAATAATGTGAAGTTGCATGATAGAATGACTGCATAAACCCTCAAACTAGCATAGAAAGGAAAACTAAGAATCTGTTACCTGCACTTTTCTTCATTAGTATGTTGACCCAAGAGCATAAAATGGTGGAATATCAAGTCCTAGACTAATTTTCATTACAGATCAGCAGTAATAAAGCATAAGAAGTTTGAAGGATGAACACAAGCAAGATGGAGGATTTGTAAGAATATGTGGGAAATAGGCAGGATACCTTTAAGTTGAAAAATGACAAGTTGATCCCTCTTGCCATAGAAGAAAGTTCAGATTACTGTTTTTAAAAAAGGGACCATTTTGCCTTTCCACCTACTTGTCAACCAGTTCTAATAAGGAAGTTTTAGTATTTTTATCTTTACGATAATTTCAGAAACAGTAGCCCATTTGTTCCTAATAATGTTACTGAAAAATACCAGTAATTATATAATGACTGCAGAAATCACATTTTAAAGGAAATGAAGGGGAAAGTGATTTTTTTCTTATTACATGTCCCCAATTTATATGTAATTACCAGATATAAAAGAACCTTCCTGGTATGCCTAATAACTGCCTTTTGTCCTTGCATGAAAAGTTGAGTTTTTTTTTCTTTCAAGGTTTTGTTCTGTTCCACTTATTTCAGGCTGGTTGGGGAGATAGAGGCAGCTGTTTTATGACACGTCTCACAGGCCTTCCTCAGACCAGAAATGTTACTGTTCTGGAAACCAGCTGGTCATGTTCTTCACCTGTCAGACCCAATGCAAGCAAATGAAATTCAGAATTCAGGCAAACTGGTGAGAATCTTCCAGTACAGAGGGAAGTGGATCTTGAGAAGAAAACATGATTGCTTTAAGACAACAATTTCTAATTACCCATAACTCCTCTGATTGGTAGATAATAACACATACTATACAAACATGTATTTTATTTTTTTTTTCACCATTAACTTTGGCTTTATTGGTTATTTCCTCCCTTACAGACTATTCTTGAAAAATAAGGCAGGAGAGCTGGGCATGGTGGCACATGCCTGTAATCCCAGTGACTCGAGAGGCAGAGGCAGGAGGATCACAAGTTCAAGACCAGAGGAAGTCTACATAATTTAGTGAGACCCTGTCTCAGAAAGTAAAGAAAAAGGGCTGAGGGTGCAGCTCAATGGTACAGCACTTGCAAAGCATGCAAGTGCTAGGCCCTGGGTTTAATCCCCAGTACCGTGAAAAAAAAAAAAAAAAAAAAAACAAACACAAGAAAAGAAAAAGAAAGGCAGGAAATTGAAGAGAACAAAATAAAGCAGGGCTTTCCTTTTCTGTTTAGTGGTGGGATCAGGTACTTATATGTCTGCTGCCTACAGATTGCAAGAGTAATATCATAATTTTCTTCTAAACTAAAAATAAACTTTTAACATTTACTACTTTCATGGGTTTATTATCTACCTGTAGTTAGATTTGTTGTTGTTGTTGTTAGGTGCCGTCGAGTCGGTATCCGACTCATAGCGACCCTCATAGGGTTTTCAATGGCTGAGTACTTCGGGATTGCTTTGGGAGTGGATTGCCACGTCCTTCTCCCATTTTTGCGGTGCTGGGAATTGAACTCGGGGCCTCAGAGACTGCAGCGCAGTGCTAACATAATTTGTTTTTTTATTTAGTATGTTCAGATATCATTTACCATAGTGTATTTATTAAGTTGAAGTCTTTTTTAGTACTTCACATGAAATAACATTGATATAAGGGCAAATATATAGACTACATCTTTGCATATGTATATACACTATTGTTTATGATAATGAAATCATTTGTACATATTATACAGTCTTACATTCTGCATTTGTGAGTTCTTTTGTTTATTTGTTCCTTCACAAAACTTTTATGGAGTGCCTGGGTAATGCTAGGTACTGTGAAGTGATTAGAGCTACAAAACACGATGGCCAAGAGATCACTTTGCCAAGTGGAGAAGGTATTGTAGACTTAGGCAAGAATAGAATCAGAGAGACAATATAGGAGACTTTTGAGTACACAGTTTGGGAAGTAAACAAGGATTTCAGGAATACAAAGTTCTATGGGAGTACAAAAGAAGGCGTGAATAACCAATTTTCAACTCAACGATAATGTTGCTTTGTTATCAGAGTAAGATGAGGGAGGTTCTCATTTGCTCTGAGAATGTGGGATAGGAAGACTAATGGATACCAGAGATCCAGCATGCTTGTGCAGACAATGCTCCTATGGTTTGAATTTAAAACGTTCTTTAAGGGTCATATATTTGAATGCTGGGTCCTTAGGTGGTGGCACTGCTATGAAACTTTGGGAGATGGTAGAAGTTGGTCATTGTGGATGGGCCTTTGAGGTTTTATGTAGGTCCCAGTTCTGGTTTTCTGTCTCTCTGCTTCCTCATGTCTTGATGTGAAGAGGTCCTCCAACAAAGGCCTTGCTGCCTCCTCAGCTATGCCTTCTCTACACTGTGGACTAAATCCTCTGAACTGTGAACCAAAATAAATCTTTCCTCCCGTAAGTTGTTTATTTCAGGTACTTTGGTCATAGCAACAAAATAGCTAACTAACACAAATGACTTGAAAGCCAAGGCATGCATGCATTCACCTGATTTGTCATGGAATGGAGGTGACCCAGAGAGGGGAACCTTAGCTCTACTTGGTCTCTTTTGACTTTGGACTCATCATGATGTCATGGATTCACAGATGATCATCTGATCAATGGAAGTGGAACAGGATTGGGTTTATAGTTGGGCAGATGTCTAGGGCTGATGAGGATGCAGGGGTACTGAGACATGGACTGCTATTCCTTCTGTCCTCAATGTAGAAGAAAGGCCCAGTTCAAATGTTACTTCTTTTGTTAAGACTTCCTGGATTTTTCTTGCAGTAGTAACTATTCTCAGTGCATTTTGTACATATCTATATTATAGTGTTTATAACATATCTTAAACATTTGTTTATGAATCTGTCATCTTTACTAAAATGTGAGCTCCTCTAGGACTGAAACAATGTCTTGTTTTTTCATATATGTAGTATGTCTCACAGCAATAGGAGAATTGTAAGTAATTAACACATATGTCTGCCTGCAGCCGTAGCTCTGTGGCATCTGATCCCATCAGATCTCAGAAGCTAAGCAGGGTCGGGCCTGGTTAGTACCTGGATGGGAGACCGCCTGGGAACACCAGAAGCTGTAGGCTTGGGAGAAGGACCTGGCAAACCCCTCCCAAAGATCAATCTGCCATTGAAAACCCAATGAACAGCAGAGAAGCACTGACAATAGTGTTTCCCCGTTGTACAGAGGGTCGCTGTGAGTCGGATACCGACTTGACGGCACCTAACAACAACAACAACAACAACAACTCATATGTCTTAAGTGAAATTAATAAATCAATATTGGCAGCTCTGACAAAATTTTTTTCCTACTAGATGTTGTTGTTGCTAGGTGCTGCTGAGTTGATGTGTGACTCATAGTGACCCTACATACAACAGGCAAAACACTATTGTCAGTACTTCTCTGCTTATTCATATAGTTTTCAATGGCTGATTGTTTTTTGGGAGTGGGTTGCCAGGTCCTTCTCCCAAGTCTACAGCACCTGGTGTTCCTGGGTGGTCTCCCATCCAGGTGCTAACCGGGTCTGACTCTGCTTAGCTTCTGAGATGTGATGGGATCAGATGCCACAGTAGTACAACTGCAAGCTTTCTACTGAATGTTGTTGTTGTTAGGTGCCGTCGAGTCATGTCCAACTCATAGCGACCCTTATAGGGTTTTTAATGGCTGGTTGTTTTGGGATTGCTTTGGGAGTGGATTGTCATGTCCTTCTCCCATTTCTACTGGATAGTGATCTTTCAAATTTTTCTTTCATTTAAAAAGTAATAGTAACAGCAATAGCATGCCAGAAACCACTTTATGCCTTTATGCTTATTAACTGCTTTGATTTTTATCATAACCCTGTGAGCTGGTTAATAATACTTATGGTACTGATGAGAAAAATTCATGAGCCATAAATTTATATTTATTTACAATCTGCATTGCATTTGTTCAACAAACTTTTGACTTCTTGCTTTGTATCATGTGCTTTTTCAGGTGTCACATTCTAGTGCCAGAAGACAAATAGGAAGAAATAAGTAAATGATTAAGATGCTGAAGCTAAATGTTATGGAGACAAAACTCAGCAATGTAGTAGAAGAGTCTTGGGAGTTTCCACAAGTCAGATCATCTAGGGGACATTTTTGAAGAAGTGACATTTAAGATGAGATGTGAATGACCACAGAAGCCAGGCACTGGATATTGAGTTGGAGACCCTTTGAGGTGAAGGGCTAAGCTAATGCAGATGCCTTTGGATAGCAATGAGCCTGGTGCTTCCAAGAGAGAAAGGCCAGAGCAATGAGAGGGGAAGTGAGGTGCACAGAGGCACCTGAAGCAGGCAGAAGTGAGGAAAGTTACGGTTCTATAAGTCAAAGCAAAGATAATGACTTTTGCTCTGAATGTGGTAAGAAGCCATTAGAAAGATTTAGGCAGGGAAGGAAAGCTTTAAGAAGATCGTGTTGAACGCTGGGTGAAGAAGCTATTTTTCAGGAAGGCAAAAATGGAATCAAAAGGTGTGTGGGATATGACTGTGTGTTTATTATGCAAATGAGACTAAAGTCATTAAAATGGACATAACTTTTTAATCCAACTTTTACAACTAAGCAATATATCATTATACTTCTCAATGCTAGCAATTCTTTTAGCGGAATCTATGGGCTTTCTTTGCTAAGTAGGTGTGGGTGTTGCAATTGTGATAATCAGATATCTCACGTTCATCTGTGGCCAAAACTCATTCATTGATGTCTTGTCTTTAGTGATTTAATATTACCAATTTCAAGTGCTTTTTTTCAAGAATTAATAATAAAAAATGAATTAATAAGGCCTTGTGTTCCTATAGGATTCCATGTGTCCCTTATTTCTTTTCTGTGCTAGAAATCAATTTGTTAATTTGGCTCTGCTGTGGGAATTCCTGAGAAGCTGTAGCAGTTTTATTGCTCCACACCATTCCTATATCTCATCAGATCACACTACACAGTCTCACTGGGAAGAAAGATGGTGGGGTAAGACCAAGAAGGTCAGGCTGAAAGAGAAAACCACCAAATAGCTTTACAGAGATGTCACTTCGGCATGCACATAGAACATCAGGCAATGGAAGTGACATTCCAAGCAACATTATCTTTTTTTTTCCTCTACACACTAAAAATGCTTACATTAATTGACAGCAGATAAAAGGTGAAGGAATACAATGCACACTAACTCATGTTAAAGCTTACAGGTAAAAGACTGAATTCTTGTGTGAAATAAATGGCTTCCCACTTAATAAACTGGAGTTGTTCCAAGGACATCTTTTCATTAATGGAGCAGGTGCAGATGAAGTTTTGAGAAACTTGTACAGTATTTTTAAAAATAAAACATTTAATTAACAAGATTGAAAACAGTGGAGCACTTGAAGTGGAAATAAAACAATTGTTTTATATCAAGCAGTGCAAATCCAATTTGTAAATGCAATGGTATTGAAAAGCTTTAAAATATTAATAAATTGGTGTGGGCTTTAAAAAAGAAGTTTTAATTTTCTTTCAAGGTCTTCCCTTGAGACAAGTTATAAAACAGAAAAGATGTTCAAATGAATGCAAAAAAAGTATATTCTTTTTGAAGGTCCAAAATCTTATCTACAAGAAACAAGGATGAAAAGGAGTTGGGATATTTACAAGCACTAAAAAATAAATGTAATGCAAACACATCTCTATATGTACACATTTTGTTAGGGTTGTTTGGAATTGTTTCTTTCATGATTCTCAATAACTTATTCTTAGGGCTGATACACACCAGATTTGGAAAAATAGTATGATATTAAGGATACCATAGAAATCTATAAAACATTATGTAATAAAAGGAATCTTGAGAAAGATACTATTTCAAGGTAAGAAAACTTTAGTTAAGGGTTTAAAATTCCTTTACATTAAATTTTCCATAATCTCTTTTGGTTCTAGTCTTTTCTATCAGAGCATACGCATTTGGTCATATCAGAGCTTGCTGCAGGAAACAGTGTCTTTGCAGATTCTCATGCCATTGCTTCCTAGTGACACTTGTCAGCAACTCTGAGAAAATAGCAGAGTTAGTATTTTGCAAAGCGAGCTAGATAAATCCTGTGAGGAGAGCCAGAAGATCCAGAAAGTACAGGCCATCAGTGCTCTTTTCCTTTGGTCTTCTGTTTGGAAAAACAGCAAATAAAGTCACTAAAGAGCTTCTGGGAAAGTCAACCTGCACTGTAGAGGCTTAATGAGATTAAAGAAAAACTTGATTTCTTTCTTCTTCCTGATAAAGTCTCATTTCCCAGAAGTAATCCTGAAGCCACCAGAACAAAATTAAATGTCCACAGGATAATGTTTCCCTAGGTACTCAGAAAAGGTCAGAACAGTGATCATCATGCATAGAATGCTGGTTATTCTTTAGTTCATATCCTCCGGCCCCATTTTTTGTGGTGCTGCAGATGGAGCTCAGGCCCTTGCACAACCTAGGTAAGCATTTTATCACTGAGCTATATTCCTAGCCCCATAAATATTTCTAAATTCTACTCCCCTCTCTCATATTATCAAATAAGCTAAAAACAGATAATGGTTGAATAAAAGGTGATGCTCAATTTTCCTTTTATGAAAATTAAATAATCTTAATTCTATGTACTTAATCTTCTATGTCTTGAAATTATAATACCCGAACATTGGACGTATTAATTTGTTTAGAAAAATATCCAAATAGCCACAAAGAATAAAAATAGGGTAATAAATAGAAAATAGAGAAACTAAAGAGTCAACACAAAGTGTTTTAAGCATTCTGCTCTATTCATCTCTGTTGTTGTTGTTAGGTGCTGTCGAGTCAGTATCTGACTTATAGCTACCCTACATACAACAGGTGAAGCACTATTGTTAGTGCTTCTCTGCTACTCATAGGGTTTTCAATGGCTGGTTGACTTTTGGGAGTGGGTTGCCGGGTCCTTCTCCCAAGCCTACAACATCTGGTGTTGCCAGGTGGTTTCCCATCCAAGTACTAACCAGGTCCAACTTTCCTTAGCTTCTGAGATCTGATAGGATCAGATGCTACAGTAGTATGGCTGTAGGCATTCAATTATGTTAGTTAACCCATTTTCTCCAATGCATGCTGCTATCACTCCTCCAAACAAATTCATCATTAAGCTGCTCAGTTTCACAACTCCTGTGTTTCATATGGGGTTTGAATCTTTTGATTGTTCTGTGTCATTTTGCCTTCTAATCCTTTGATTCTCTTCATTCAAATTATTGACACTTCTTAATCCTCACTCTTTTTCCCACTCTAAAACAAACCTTTACCTTTTTAGGTGTCCTGTCACATCATTGGTGAAGCTCTTTTTAGAATATTAAACAGAGCTAAAAGATTAAATATAACTTCTGCTTGCTTAAAAATCATAATATCTTTCATTTATGTATATCCTTATAGCTGTGTTTATGATTTCATGCATTACTGTGAAGTTCTTCCTAGGACATTATTTGCTATGTTGAAGAACCAAGAAAATTTTAGAAGTTGTAGCAAATTGTAGGACTAATTAAGAAACTTTATAAGCTAGTCTCATGGACTCCCTAATTAGTAGGACTTTGCTTACTAATGTTTGAGAATGTGATGGAAATTTGCACATGACATCTGGTAGAACTTTCATCCCCAGAACTGACTTGGTTAAAACACCCATTAGTCTCCATTGAAGAGAACAATATTTAAAGATAGTCAATCACCCATATATGTGAATATTAGAAAATATTTTTGACAAGGATTTTAAAAAACTCTAGCAAACATATGTAGCCTTGACAAATTACTTAACTTCCCTTAGCCCTAGTTTCTTTACCTGTGAAATGGGAAAAGCAGAGATGATACATGTTTTATAAGGTTGTAAAAATTAAACAAGTTGTGACATAGTAATGAGAGTATTTTTTTTCTTCTTATAGAATAAAGTGATTTTATTGCTAAGAGGACTTTTTTTGTGATTCTCTAGAGTTAGTTTCATGCCCAAGACTACTGAGGTTGCTGACAGTCAGTCTTCTCTATGGGTGAGGCATTATTTTAATTTGTGTTGGTCACATATACAGGATTGTGCATGACTGCTGTGACTGAGGTCTGGGGTTTAGCTCAGTTGTTAGAGTGCTGCTCTGCACTCTCTGAGGCCCTGGGTTCAATCCTCAGCACTGAAAAAATGGGAGAAGGACATGGGCAGCACACTCGAGAAACAATCTGGAAACAAGCTGCCATTGAAAACCTTATGAGTAGCAGAGAAGTACTGACATAATGCCCGCATGGCACAGTGTTGGGGAGTGTTTCGTTCTGTTGTACGTAGGGTCACTGTGAGTCAGACTTGACTCCATGGCACCTAACAACAAAAGCTGTGATTGTAGGTATTTTTCATGATCAAATAAAGCACTTTCCATTAAATTTTGGCTTTGATCAAATAGCCTCATATTTCCTGACTACAGCTTCTATTTTCTAATGTTAAAATGTATACATTTGTCACTTATTTGAGCTCCCTATCCATACTCTTATTAGCTTTAGATTTCTGTCTCATTTCATCTCTTCAAATAAACTAGCTTTTCTCATTATTTTCTGCTATTGAGCCCAATGTTGCACAGAAAAGTTGATTTGTTAATTAGTTTAATCGCCTCTTCTCATAATGGCAGGGTAAGATTGGCGGAGGAAGCTTGTTATCAATCCTCCGTGTTACTGGTAAGCAGTAATTACAGATAATGATGCTTTTGTCTTGCAGCATTCTGAAGATTGTCTTGAACTCCTCGCTGCATCAGTAAATGGACTGTCATGTTGAATTCTCCCTTGGTTTCTTCCCCAACTCATCTTCTACCCCTCCCCCAATGAAACAAAATTATAGCTTGTTAGGTGGAAGCTCATTTGAAGTCTCAATTTTCTTGAGTATTCAGCTCTTATGGGGAAGTGCCAGGTGCTCAGTTGTGGCCACAGCACTTGCCTTTGGCTTAAGGTTTCTACTCAACTGGCATCCTACAAGTCTTTGATTTTCCTTTTGCTTGAAGAGGCATCGGTTGTCTTGACAGCAGAGCTAAAGCTCTGTCCTTGTACTTTGATGCACATTGTGGTACAATCTAATAATCAAAGTCATTTGTCAAGAAACAGGGTGTTCACACTTTCCTCTGAAGAGATTGGAATAAACAGTAGATTTTATGTGGATGTAAGCCAGAAGAGAAGCCATCACCACTTTGAAAATGTGCCTGGAATGCAGAGCTGAGAGTAGGTTTTAACTAAAGTTGTATCTTTATATCTTGTTCTGAACTGGGGACAATTTGGTTCCCAGGAGATGTCTATCAATGTCTGGAGACATTTTCTATTTCATGATTGAAAAGGGAAGGTATCTAGTAGGTAGAGGCCAGAGATACTGCTAAGCACAGCATATGACAGTCCTTCACAATAAAGAATTATCTACTCCAAATGTCATTAGTGCCAAGACTGAGAAACTCCACTTTATATGATTCGAAAGGAGCACAATGGCATATTTGATCCCTGCTCCAAATAGTCACCCCAATGTGTCTGACAGCTTGTTGTGCTGTGGGGGATTGCATGTTGCTGTGATGCTAAAAGCTATGCTATCGGTATTTCAGAAACAAGCAGGGTCACCCATGGCGGACAGGTTTCAGCTGAGCTTCCAGACTAAGACAGACTAGGGAAAAGGACCAAGCAACCTACTTCCAAAACAATTAGCTATTGAAAACCCTATGAATAGCAGAGAAACACTGTCAAATATAGTGCCAGAAAATGAGACCCCAGGCTAGAAAGCATTCAAAAGATGACTGGGGAAGAGTAGAGTTTACTCTACTCAAAGTAGAGTAAAGCTTAATGAGAGTGGAGTAAAGCCCTTGGGACCTCCCTTTGTTGATGTGACATGACTCAAAATGAAAAGAAACACAGTGGCTGCAACAATGGGTTTACACATAAAAAAAAAGTTTGCGTGTATGGCACAGTGTTGGGTAGTGTTTCCTTCTGCTGTATATAGGGTCACTATGAGTCAGACCCAACTCGACAGCACCTAACAGCACCAGCAACCCAATAGTCAATGATTTTTATGGTTTGAGGGAACAATTATTTAGTAGGAACCTTGGATTTATTGCAAAGAAAATGGATTTTCCACACCCTGCTATGGGGGTTCCTTATCAAGAGATAAGTAATAAAAATGAAAAAAAAAAGTCCCTGTAATTATAATTACAGTAGAAATTTGTTTGTTTTTCTCTGTGGCATTAAGAATAATGGAAGTAATACGCTAAACATGGACATGCTGCAGTTGTTGTTGTTGTTAGGTGCCACAGAGTCGGTATCTGACTCATAGCGACTCTCATAGGGTTTTCAATGGCAGTTTGTTTGGGGATTGCCTTGGGAGTAGATTGTCAGGTCCTTCTCCCATTTTTGTGGTGCTGGGAATTGAACTCAGGACTTCAGAGACTGCAGCACAGCGCTCTACCAACTGAGCTAAATCCCAGCATGCTGCAGAGTCACCAGCAAATTCCCTAAGAGAATCATATTCTTTCACTAGCAGGGAGAAATTACATGGTCCATGAATGCTATAATCCAGTCATATTTTGCCTATAGCCTGCTTGCATCTTTTACTTCTTAAGGCTACGTTCTCTTTGGTGAAAACACTAATGTTCTAGTCTTGACACCAAATCCAGCTTCATCCAGAGCAACTTGGAGAGATTCAGATATGAATTTATCTCATCAAAGTAAAGATTTGTTTGAATAGACTCAATTTCTAGGGATCTCTTGGGCTGAGACAGATCTGGAGTTTTGGGCTAGGAGCACCTTGGAACTGATAGTCACCATTCATTCTTTCTAATAAATTCTGGATAACAATGTTGTAAACACTGATTTATTCTGGGTGCTTACAGCCTGGCATGTGGGAAAGGATGACATATTTTAACATCTTTAAATAACCCCATAGGTCAATAAAAATAATGATATCTTTACAAATGAGACATTATTAATAATTATCCTCTGTCTTAAGAGATCGCAAACTTTCATTCTTTCTATGGAAAATTTCTGGCAGAGGCTATATGACGGCTTGTGAGCATTATTATTGTGTTGAGTTGAAAATTGTGTTAGGTGATTTCTGAAGTCTTTTATAATCCTGAAATTCTCTGACTCACTGATTCTGTGAGTTTAACCTTAAGAGCTGACAACTTTGCAGCTTCACAATTCACAAGTCCCTATTCTTCCATATATAGTTTTCCCTACTTTGGTTTTATCCATTGCCATCTCAATAATTCCTCTTAAAAAAAAAAAACATGGCCAGTATCTCCTTTGTTCCTTGCATATGCCATCCTTTTTCAGTCTCCCACTCCTGGAATTCCTTCTGTTTTTCTTTTAAGACGTAATTCAAACAGAATCACTCACAAAGCCTAAACTGACTGTGTTTTTTTCTTGTTTCCTTTTACATTTGTTATCTGGGTTATAAAATATAAGGACAAATCAATGTTTTCCTACAGCTAGATGCACCAGCAAAAGGTAAATGGATTTCTGTTGTAACTCTGTAGTTTCTGTATTTATTTCTCATTGAAAAGTTCCTTACTTATTTACAATTACTAATAAGGTTATTTAGCACTTCATTTTATATTGTCTTTCATGCATTCTTGGCTCTTTCACCAGACTCTAAGCTTTTTGGAGTCATGCATTTGCTTTGGTTCTTCTATTGTAACTTTTAGAGCATTGAGGTTATTTATAGTAAACAGGAAGTAGATGATTACTAACTAAATGAAGGACAGTGGAGCCAGGTGACCTGAGAAGCACAATATGCCAGTGATTCCACAGAATGTGATTTTCTGTTGAAATAATATATGCCATGGTTGGGTGTGGTGGCACACATCTATAGTCCCAGCAACTTGGAAGATGGAGGCCAGAGGCAGCCTGCGTAATTTTGCAAGACCCTGACTCGAAATTAAAAAAATCTCAAGATGGGCTGAACCCAGCTTTCTCCAACCCAGAATTGATCATGTTTTCTGGTAAGTATCATGGTTTCCCTTGTAGGATTGTCATTCAATCCTAAACCTTAGCATAGTGACAAGGTCACTGTTATTTTTTGCTTTGTCCTGTTGTTACCACTTGTACTTTAGACCTAGAGGCTTCTTTGGAATCCTGACCTAATTATTAATGTCCTATATGCAGGAAGAATCAACTGAAGTATCGGCTGCCTATTTCTCTTTTCAGAAGTGTCACCTGAGGTCTAGATCTCCTTCTATCTATCAGTATTAGATTGGATTTCACTGCCCTAATCAGAAACTAAATCAATTTTCATGAGTGCCTATGCCCAACACATAAGCTTTGGGTTAGATCTATATTCTTTTTCCTGGCTCTGGTATCTCAAATAATTTGTCCATAGCATCCGACTTGAATTTTGGTTTACAAACTTAATTTGGGTGATTTGAATGACTTGAGTCATTTATTCGCGGAAAAGAAAATTGATTCAACTTGGGTTGTCCAAGATTCCATGGGATCTTAAAAAATGTTGCAGTGGACCTAATGTTTGTCCCCAAATTCATGTGTTGAAATCCTAAACTCTAATATGATGGTATTAGACAGTGAGGTCTTTGGGAAGTAATTTAGGTTATGAGAGGGGGAGCCCTCATGGGTGAGATTAGTGCCCTTTTAAAGGAATCCTCAGAGAGCTCTCTTGCCCCCTTCCTACTGATATGAGAATAAAATGAGTCTTCAGTCAACAGCCTGGCTCTCACCAGAACCCAGCCATGCTAGTTCTGATTTCAAACTTTGGTTCTCCAGAACTGTGAAAAATATATTCAAATTTATTATTTATAAGCCACTCAGTCTGTGGCACTTTGTTAGAACAGTACAAACTGAATAGAATAGATGTTATTTGGAAAAAAGTATCTATGATCAAATACTTTCAGGAAACCCTGAATTTAATGTAGTTAAACACTATTCTTCACTGACATATGACTTATTAAGAGGAAGGGTAAAGTAACAGGATTTTATATATATGTAATCTGTTGTTGTTGTTGTTAGGTGCCGTCGAGTCTGTATCTGACTCAGCGACCCTACATGCAACAGATGAAACACTATTGTAAGTGCTTCTCTGCTGTTCATAGGGTTTTCAATGGCAGATTGATTTTCGGGAGTGGGTTGTCGGGTCCTTCTCCCAAACCTGCAGCACCTGGTGTTCCCAGGTGGTCTCCCATCCAAGTACTAACCAGGCCTGACCCTGCTTAGCATCCAAGATCTGATGGGATCAGATGCCACAGGGCTATGGCTACAGGCTATATTTAATCTAGAAGCCATTTTTTCAGAAACGTCTCCTAACAGCTCAAGTAATTCTAGTGAGCCTTATAACACCCATTTCAGTTTGTACTATTTCTTTAAAGAACAATACATTTTGGGTAATAAAGTTATGTGATTATATCAGGTTTTATTGGCAGAGATGAACACTAACCCTGTATAAATAAAATAACCGTTAAAAGCTCATTATATAAAAACAGCCTTAGTGATAAAAATATGCACATTTCAATTCTAATAATTTATACTTAAGTGGGAGAAAATAAGAGTCAATTTTATAGCAAAAATGCAAGAAACACCCTTGTCATAACTTTGAAAAGGACCAAAAGCTCTTTTAATTTTGGGTCTCTTTATTCCTCTAACATAGAGGAATAAAGACACTAAATGTGTCTCTTACAAAGTCCTAAAACTCGGAGAAGGGATAATTTGGGGAGTGCAAAAGGAGGGAGGGATCTAGTAAAAGGAAGAAATCCTGGGAGAAGAGAGGAGGAACAAGAAGGAGTGAGAAATGGGGGAGGGGGCCACCTCAGGGTAAACAGTCCAACTTTAATAGTTCTGGAAATAATTATAATAACACCAATAATACCAAAGAATGGTAGTAATATGGATGGGCTAGAAAATTCAGGTAAAATTACTGACAATGTAAAAAGATAATTCACTACAGAAAGAGTTTCGATCTTAAACATAATTGAGATTCAAGGATATATAGAAAAATATTATTACAGAAAGACATGCAAATGGAAGAGAGGTCTTTGGTGGGAGGTGGGATGGGGAGGAAGTGCACAAGAGGGTAAGGGGGAACTTATCTGTGCAATGTACAACAAAATGCACATATGGAAATGTCACAATGAAGTGCATGTCAGAATGAATCACATTAATTTGTACATTAAACATTTCCAATAAAAGAGTCCTAAAACTAATCAAGAATTTCCCTATGGAAGTAATTTTAGTACCCTAAATATTGAGCTTTAATCATTCTGTTTATGATCATCTAGCACTTTTGGGGGAGGTGTCTGTACTATGCCAGCCCCTCCTGCTTTTTTTAGAACCCTAATGTTGTTGTTGCTGTTGTTAGGTGCCATCGAGTCGAGTCCGACCCATAGCGACCCTATGTACAGCAGATGGAAACACTTCCCGACTCTGTGCCAGGCAAACGATCTTATTTATGTTTAAGCCCATTGTTGCAGTCACTGTGTCAATCCATCTGGTGGAGGGTTTTCCTCTTTTGCGTTGATCTGCCACTCTCCCAAACATGATGGCCTTCTCCAGGTATTGATCTCTCCTGACTACATGTCTGAAATATGTAAGACGCAGTCTGGCCATTCTTGCTTCCAAGGAGCACTCTGGTTGCACTTCTTCTAGGACAGATTTGTTGGTTCTTTTGGCAGTCCATGGTATATTCAATAGACGTCTCCAGCACCACAATTCAAAAGCATCAATTCTTTTTCTGTCTCTCTTGTTCAATGTCCA